>JASTWP010002156.1:0-49229 GCA_030770255.1 Temnothorax ravouxi | reverse complement strand
AATACATTGACTATAAAACTTATAACAAATATTTCTCAAAGTCCATACGATCTCGAAAGCTTTTAAAACTATCGAAGATGCATTTGCGATGTATAATATACGGAAAGATTATAAGATTATTAGTTACAAATAAAGGATTAAAATTTAACATCCGTAATTACAGTCAATGTCTAATTACTACGGCAGAATTCTACCCTAATCTATGGCAATTACATTAAACAGTCGATAAAATTCTACCTTTAACAATTAAAATTGCATTTTTGCCTAAATGATACAACTCTTAATGTTTTATACTATTTGCCGCGGCTCTACGTCTTCTGATCGCGCGTAATCGATTGTTGCAGTAGTAAAAATACCGAGCCGAATACCAATAATATACCGAATACTCCAACAATGGTGAACTCGTGATGATAGGTCAAACATGATAGTATAGTATCGCCAAACCCTGTAACAGACATTATTTAAATGCGGGATTATATTCTTTGGATGGATTTAACCCCTTTCCTTACAAATTGATATCAAATGATCATATACCTGACGAATGGTCATCATAGTGACAAATGTGATAGATCCAAAAATTTCGAAAGGTGTAAAAAATATATACAACTGGCCGCTTGCCGAACAAATTGAAATCAGCAAACAATCGACTATTAACCTGGGGTACTGTACAATAAAAGTCATTAGTTACTTTCATGCAAGCAATATTATAAGAAACTAATTGCATATCGCAAATTAATTATTGTCGTCATGAAAGAAAATATCAGTGGAAAGCTTGATTGTTGAAACAGAGACATTGCAGTTAACAAACAGGAGAACATATTGACCGCACACATCATTTGTACGCTAGTCACACCATAGTCTGCATTCTGCCAGGTACTTGTGAAACTATCTAATAATAAGTAACCTCCCAGTAAAATAACACCGGAGAGTGTTGTAGCCCCATCTGAAAGTATTTAATAGATCTATCGTAAGTTGACTGCAACTAAATGTATTATAGATTTAACAAAATATATACCGTTTTTATGATCAGAAATGTCCAACATAAAGAGCGTCATTCTGATAGAAATGAGAATCACAGTAACATTCATACTCGTAATATTCATATGTTGTATGCGAAATTATTTTTCCCATTAACATAACTGATAATTTTAGAAGCTTTAGCTAGAACATTCATACAAATACTCATATCTTGGCACATAAGAAGTTATGACTAGAGAAATCAATGAATCGTCAAAAGGTATATACAATCGTAATTTTTTTACCTGTGATGGAAAACTGACATACTTCAAAGCTTCGTATTGACACCAACTGCTCATAATATTTGACAAGGAACAAAACGCATATTTGTACAATGGCGTCTTATGTTGCGGCTGACATTGAATAAATATAATCCCGATATCAGAAAAGCAAGAATGCGATTCACAAACACCAGGAATTGCAAATCTTGAAACCGCACTTTATTGCCAGAAGCATCTTCGTACTCCTATATATAAATAAATCTTGGTTTAATTACGTTACATGAATAACAACAAAATCACACTAATAATCTAAAATAATATCCACTTCTAATATCGATAAAATTTGACTAATACCTGTGTCATTATCTTTTCCTGCAAGTAGCCCCATGTTAGATAACTAAATTGCAGCCCAAAGAAACAATACAGCAAGAGCAGAGCGTCTTGAGTAAAAGTGCGCTGGACATGAGTGGAAGCATTAGAAGCATAAACCGGTGAGTCCAAAAGGCCTGTCTCGCAGTGTCCGACGAACCACGAATGCACCAGTCTGGGAATACAGCCTTTTCCTGCATAAATATTCTTTTTAATTACCACAGTATATATCATAAAATATTATATTAAATCTTTCTAAATTGATACTTACCGCTTCTCTGTATGTACTTTGTATATCGTACATATTTATATATAAGGCAACCTGGCAACAGCACAGTGGCATATCCCAATAAATTCAAACACAATCGAATAACCTAATTGTATGTAGATATTTTGAAGATTTCTTCTCCATTATTTGTGAACAATTTTTATGACCTCGCTAGTTCCAAATATGACACTGACTGAAAGCAGTAACAGCAGGCTACCAAACATACTCTCTTTAATTACATGGTAATTAAACATGAAAATTACGTATATAATTATCACGTGTGCTCGGGCCTAGAGAAGTTTCCATTCGCTGTGCATTATTATTACACTGCAAACAATTGTCATTAGAGATGTAATTAATCTTATCTCCGCCCTACTCCGATTTTACCTTGCTGCAAGCATGGTGTTTCTAATTTATATAGTAACTTACGATAATTCCTTCGCGTAATAAACGAGATCAATCGCTCCGCGCGTATTTAAGACACACTACCGTGAGGTTAACTGTGATGACAGCGCGCTGAACACACAATCTGCACTGCGCGCAGTACACACACGTAACGGTATTAACTGAACTGACTGTAAATGAACTGTGACACCGCGCTAATGAACACACTATCTGCACTGCGCGAAAGCGCCGCCAGTGTCGAAAAAGTGAAAAGGACGCGATTCCAGCCAATAAATCAACGTAGAAGTAGTTAGTAGTAGTAGAAGTATCTTAAAAATAAATTTTCACATTTGGACTTTGCGTCGCAATATCTCCGCTCGTAGGGCACATAGCGGAATATTATAAGAGAAACCCCCCCCCCTAATTGGACCCTAAGCTATTGATCAAGCCTACTTAGAACTTGATCCGTTCACTCGTTATCGAG
Source organism: Temnothorax ravouxi (assembly GCA_030770255.1). Classification (NCBI taxonomy): domain Eukaryota; kingdom Metazoa; phylum Arthropoda; class Insecta; order Hymenoptera; family Formicidae; genus Temnothorax; species Temnothorax ravouxi. The sequence continues at coordinate 46,486 of JASTWP010002156.1, read as the reverse complement.
ATCTCAACATCTCGAGTACCCGCAACTCGTCGCGTCGCGTAAAAAAAAGTCACGGTCGGTCTCGCTCCGCGTGTACTTGGCGCGAGACACTACAGTGTCTCTTGATCATACATTCTTTTCTAATTGACACAATGTATTATTTTTTGAGGCAATATATATGTTCTCTCTGTAATTGGCGCTGTAATTTAAAGAGATATAATTTCTTTTTTGTAATTGTAAAATAGATCACTTAAAGCGCGACTCTTCTTTTTGATAAGGTAACATAATTGTGTGATGTGTATCACTTGGGTTATAATTTTTCGGAAATAAAGATACTACTGCTTAGATTTTTTCGAGATTTTTCGAGATATAAAGATTATGTCTACCACTTGCTACTTATATTCATCCAATTTTTATTATGTCAAAACATAATTTTAATTTATCCAATTTTTATTATGTTCAGACATAATTTTAATTCGTCCAATTTTTATTATGTCTAGACATAATTTTAATTCAGCGAATTTTTATTATGTCATGACATAGTTTTAGTTCTGCCGCTAGGGAATTTTTAAGTCGATTCTTATGAATCAAGCTTGAATTCGATGTCTAGGTATCCCAGGTTGCCGATGACGGGTTCCAAATAGTGCGCTTCATAGTTTTCGGTGTCCAGGTGTAATAATACGTTGAATTCGATGTCTAGGTGTCTCACGTTGCCGATGACGAGGTCCACATAGTGCGCTCCGTAGTTTTCAGTGTCTACGTGTATTAATACCTCGAATTCAATATCTACGTGTCCTACATTCGGATTTAAAGTTATTATAACCTAGACACCAAAAACTACGAAGCGCACTATGTGGACCTCGTCATCGGCAACTTGAAACACGTAGACATCGAATTCGAGGTATTATTACACCTAGACACCGAAAACTACGGAGCTCACTATCTAGACATCGTCATCGGCAACCTGGGACACCTAGACATCGCATTCAACGTATTATTACACCTGGACACCGAAAACTACGAAACGCACTATGTGGACCTCGTCATCTGCAACCTGGGACACCTAGAAATCGAATTTAAGGTATTAATACACGTAGACACCAAAAACTACAAAGCTCACTATCTAGACATCGTCATCAGCAACCTGGAACACGTAGACATCGAATTCAACGTATTATTACACCTGGACGCCGAAAACTACGAAGCGCACTATGTGGACCTCGTCATCGGCAACCTGGGACACCTAGAAATCGAATTCAAGGTATTAATACACGTAGACACCGAAAACTACGGAGCTCACTATCTAGACATCGTCATCAGCAACCTGGAACACGTAGACATCGAATTCAACGTATTATTACACCTGGACCCTGAAAACTACGAAGCGCACTATGTGGACCTTGTCATTGGCAACCTGGGACACCTAGACATCGCATTCAACGTACGATTACACCTGGACACCGAAAACTATGAAGCGCATTATCTGGATCCCGTCATCGGCAACCTGGGACACGTGAACATCGAATTCAAGGTATTAATACACGTAGACACCAAAAACTACGGAGCGCACTATGTGGACCTCGTCATCGGCAACCTGGAACACGTAGACATCGAATTCAACATATTGTTGCACTCCGACGACTTTCGCACGCTCCCTAGGCACTCCCGCACTCGGTCGCGCGTTAACTCGCGTACCGCGGAATAAGGGAACACAGGTTTTAGGAACGAAAGGATAGTTTATTGCGAATGTTACAATCATAGAACGAGAACCGAAACGTTCGCTCGAGTTTCAGTCCGGAGGAAATCTGAAAGCCGGGCTGTATCAACAACGCATAGCAACGCCCGTTGCTAAAGACGCTCCGCGGCAGAAAATACCGGGCGAAGCTGCGAACTCAGCGCGAGTGCAACACTGCCCCCCCCCGTTCTTCAGATTGTCGTCCCGACAATCCGGAAGGGCAGTCTCCAGGAGGTTCCACTTTCTTTGCAGGCTCCAGGGCTCTGAAGCGTTCCTCGCCCTATCCCGAGCTGTTGCTTCAAGATGTCGGGCTTCGCCTTCATTGGGCCCAACCTGCCAACAAGAACTTTCCGTCCTTCTTCCGTTCCTCGCCGTTACAGAAGGCCCTCTTCCTTCTCGGCTTTATTGGAACTCCATTAAAATTCCTCCTTGACGCAGTTCTCCTCACCGCATTCTCCTTCCGCCGCAGATGTCGTCTTACGAAAGTCTTCGGACAAGTGGGGAGGAAATAACTTTTTGAGGACCCATCGTCTCTGACCAAAATAACAATTCGAATCAGGACTCCCCTAGTCCCTGCCTCGGCATTCGCCCAAGTCCCTCGGAAAAACCTCAATTGCAAAAACCGAGGGAGAGGCAGTCTTCTTTAAACCGTGGTCCCAAGATAATAATGAAGAGTCCACTCCGTGTCCTTCAAGATCTTCCAATGAAGAAACGAAGATTCTCCCTTAAACACAAAAAAAAAAACAATACACGCAGTAACATATATCAACTTCAAAGAAAAACTTTTTAACGATAAATCGGGTTCCGATTTCTTTAACTACTTCCTACTGTTCTCTCATAAAAAGGGGCTAACCTATCCGCATGTACTACCTTCTTTCTATGCCTGGGGGATTTTCGAATACAAAATACTACATCACTTAATTTTCTTACAATTAGAAAAGGGCCTTCCCAACTACTTTGTAATTTCGGGGCCTTCCCCTTTTCTCTTCGAGGATTATAAAACCAAACTTTCTGATTTTCTCGAAAAAGGTCCTTCCTGGCTCCACGATCATACCAGTTTTTTCCCCTCGAAGATCTAATTTCTAACCTATCTCTGACTACCGAATGAATCCCCTCCAATTTTTCCCTCAGTCTTTTGATAAAATCGCCCTCTGACCTAGGGCTTTCCTCCCGAAGTCCCGGAGGACTGCCTTGTAATAAATCTAAGGGCATCTTAAGATTCCGGGCACAATACATCTCCGCAGGAGTCACGCCCGTGGTCTCATGTTTTGAAGATCTATAAGCCAAAAGGAATAAGGGAATCCACTTGTCCCAATCTCTTTGATCTTTGGAGATAAATTTGGCTAAGTATTTGGTAATCGTTTGGTGTTGTCTCTCCACCTGCCCATCAGACTGCGGATGCAACGGGGTAGTCCTAGTTTTTTTAATTCCGAGAAGTCCCATCACTTCTGTGAAAAGTCTCGATTCAAAATTCCTCCCCTGATCCGTATGAACTTCCGAGGGGACTCCATATCTAGAAATAAACTGATTAACAAAAGTCTCAGCTATTATCCTAGCTCTCATATTTCTCAAGGGAAAAGCCTCAATCCACTTAGTAAAACAATCCACAATGACCAACAGATACTTATTTCCAGACTTGGTCAATGGAAGAGGACCGAGTATGTCCATCTTGACCCTTTCAAAAGGGAACCCGACATTATAGATTTGCAACGGGGACTTTCCTTTTCCCGACGGTCCCCTTTTCGAAACGCAGATCTCACAAAATCTACACCAATCTTCTACATCTCTTTTACAAGTGGCCCAATAAAATCGCCTACGAATTTTTTCAAGGGTTTTGTTAACTCCAAAATTCCCCCCGAAAAAGAATCGTGTGCCTCCTCTAAAATCTGTTTAATTCGTTTTTGTGGAACAATGAGTTGATGAATCCTGGACTTAAGACTAGGAGCCTCCCATATCTTATAAAGAACTTCATTCCTCAAGACGATAGCGTCCCAATAGGAAAAATAAATTTGAGCGGAAACGTCTCCTGTCGAAATCTCAGATCGTGACGGCCGTACCCCCGTTTCTTTGCCTCGGTAAACAGCCGCGATATTTTGATCCTCTAGCTGGTCTTTTTTTCATTCATCCAAAGTTTCTCCCAGCAAGATTATTCGCGCGACCGTTTTCTCCGATTCAACTGGATTCCTCTCCTCTACTCTAGCACAAAACGTACAGCCGTCCATCTCGCACTGACGCCTGGATAATCCATCGGCGTTTCCATGCGAAAGACCTTTACGATAAATTATCTCAAAATTATATTGTTGGAGTCTCTCCAACCAGCGAGCTAATTGTCCCTCTAAGTCCTTGAAGGACATAAGCCATTTAAGGGAAGCGTGGTCCGAACGGATGACAAATCTACGCCCCAAAAGGTAATGTCGAAAAGATTTAACCGAGTCGACTATCGCTAACAACTCACGACGAGTAACACAATAATTTCTTTCCGTTTTACTTAACACACGGCTGAAGTACGCGATAACCTTTTCTAACCCTTCTTGCCTCTGGGATAACAATGCACCAACCCCGATGTTAGAAGCGTCAGTGTCTAACACAAACTCTCCCTCCCCCCTCGGGAAAGAAAATACGGGAGAGGATGTCAACACCCGCTTTAAATTCTCAAAAGAGTTCTGACACTCCTCCCCCCAAACAAATTTCACTTGATTTCCGGTAAGCGTAAAGAGGGGCTTTGCTAAAGAAGAGAAACCTTTAATGAATTTCCGATAATAAGAGCAGAAACCGAGAAAACTACGTAATTGCCTTTTGGAATGAGGAACCGGCCATTCTTTTACAGCGGAAATCTTATCAGGGTCTGTAGCAATGCCCTCTGTAGAAATCACATGTCCTAAGTATTTAACCTTTCTTTCAAAAAGTACACATTTTTTAGGATTGATTTTTAAGTTAGCTAAACGTAAACGAGAGAATACTTCTTTTAAATTCCTTAACATTTCCTCAAAACTCTTTCCAAAAATGATAACATCGTCTAAATAAGATAAACAAATCTTTGATAAAAGTTTTCGAAAAACTTTTTTCATCAATCGTTCAAAAGTGGCAGGGGCGTTACAGAGACCAAATGGCATTACGACAAACTGCCATAACCCGTTCCCGATAGAAAAGGCCGTCTTCTCGCGATCTTCCGGGCGGATCTTAATTTGCCAGTATCCGCTTTTCAAATCCAAAAGTTGAGAACCAACTATTGCCCGATAATTGGTCCAGGATGTCATCAATCCTGGACAAAGGAAAAGAATCCTTTTCAGTCACCTCGTTAACTTTCCGAAAGTCAATACAGAAACGGATTGAACCATCTTTCTTTTTGACAAGAACGACCGGAGAAACTCAAGGGCTACGCGACTCCTCAATAACGCCCTGTTTCTTCATTTCTTCAATAATTCCGTCGACTTCCTCTCGCATTCGAAAAGGAACACGTCGGGGAGTTTGCTTAATTGGAGTAGGATTTTTCAAATTAATTTCATGATTAACGACTTCACAATTTCCCGCAACGACGTCTTCAGAAAAGACATCCTGAAATTCATTCAAAATTCCAGCAAAAACCTTCTGTCATGCGTCCAAATTTTCAGAATCTTTTTCAAATAGCTCTTTTAAGAAAGGAGGAACTACTTCAGAAGAATACGCCACCCGAGAGCAACTCAAAACCCTTCCGATTTCTGACTCCTTCTTTCCAAAAAACGAATCAAAAATACCTTCTAAATTAATGAGTTTTAAGAAATCTCTCCCCAGCAAACACTGATCATCAATTTCCGCCACGTACATTAAAATCTTATTCACAGAAAAATTTCCTAACCGAACTTCAACCTCTATTTTAAATTCCACAGGGACTCTCTCCCCCGTGGGATAACGAAGAGAACAATTCTCGACTCGAATTTTCCCTCCCTCTAACCTCTCCGAGAAACTTCCTACTCAAAATGAAAACATCGAAACCCGTATCGATTTTAAAAAAACAATCCCTCCCATCTAATTTCCCTTGGTAACAAAAATTATCGTAATCACTCTTATTACTAATCGAACGAATTAAAATTTCCGGGGTTTTATCTGCGAGGGTCACTCTTCCTCCGCTAAGAGTAACTATTCCGAGTTTCCCTTTTCCGTGTTCGCGGGACATTCGGCTCGGAAATGTCCAACCTTTCCACAAAGCCAGCATTCCTTTGCGGAAACGCGATTTCGAAAATTGCGCGGAAAATCTTTGCGGACGCTACCTCCCCCCTTTACCTCGGATTTTTCGCCGCCCTCATTTTGAGGCAAAGTTTCTTTTCCCCTTTTTCGAAAGGTTTACCAAAAATTTCCCTTTTCCCCCAAATCCCCCAAAACTTTCTCCCTGTATGGCCTTAACGGCCTTCGCTCTCTCTACCGCTAATTTCAAAGAGGTAACTCCCTCCAACTGAAGGGTCCTCTTCACGAAAACGTCCGTTATGGCAGAGATAAACTGCGAGCACGCAGTCTTGTCCCGAACAGCGTACGGGCACTCGGGATAAGCCAACCGGGCAAGCCTTTCCAATTCGGAGCCGAGAGACGCAAAGTCCTCCCCGAATTTTTGTCTCCGATTCGTGAAGAGGGAGTAATAATTTTGGGAAAGGTGCCCTTCCCCGAAACGCAATTCAAGCTTCGATTTTAGCTCGGCGTATTCGAGATTTTCTACGTTTTCGACAGAGTCCAGAATCGAACGCGCTTTTCCCCTCAAACAGGAAGCCAATGCGATGGTCCTCGACGCGTCGCTCCACTGATTTGCGCGAGCGATAATCTCGAATTGGGAGAAGAATTCCCGCAACGGGACCGATCCGTCATAAACGTCGGGCTTGAGCTTAAATCCGAGCTCCGCGCGCACGTCATTTACACCCGCAAACGCGGCCCGCGCTCCCGTATTCTCTCGCGCGTCGCACACTCCCGAATTCGCGGCATAATTAAGCCGTGGGGTCCGCGCGCACATCACTCGCCCCCGACAGCGCGAAACGCGTCCCCGTATCCCCGGACGCTCTATTATTGGAGAGACTTAGCTGTGTTTGTGCGGAGTCTATTTCTCGGAGAAGACGGATCTCTTCCTCCTGCCGGCGGAACGTCTCGGCGTATTCTCTCTCTCTCTCTGCGCCTGTTCCTCGCGTATGTCGCGGATCTCGCGAATCACGGCCTGTATTGTGACGACTTCCGCCGTCGTCTCTGCAGTGTCCGACTCCGTTGTCCTCGACGCCGCGGCCTGCGAACGGGTCTTCGGCGGGGTGTGAGTGGTCGTCATTCTATCCCGGACGAGCCCCCAAAATGTTGCACTCCGACGACTTTCGCACTCTCCCTAGGCACTCCCGCACTCGGTCGCGCGTTAACTCGCGTACCGCGGAATAAGGGAACACAGGTTTTAGGAACGAAAGGATAGTTTATTGCGAATGTTACAATCATAGAACGAGAACCGAAACGTTCGCTCGAGTTTCAGTCCGGAGGAAATCTGAAAGCCGGGCTGTATCAACAACGCATAGCAACGCCCGTTGCTAAAGACGCTCCGCGGCAGAAAATACCGGGCGAAGCTGCGAACTCAGCGCGAGTGCAACAATATTATTACACCTGGACACCGAAAACTACGAAACGCACTATGTGGACCTCGTCATCGGCAACCTGGGACACCTAGAAATCAAATTCAAGGTATTAATACACGTAGACACCGAAAACTACGGAGCTCATTATCTAGACATCGTCATCGGCAACCTGGGACACCTAAACATCGCATTCAACGTATTATTACACCTGGACACCGAAAACTACGGAGCTCACTATCTAAACATCGTCATCGGCAACCTGGGACACCTAGACATCGCATTCAACGTACGATTACACCTAGACACCGAAAACTATGAAGCGCACTATCTGGATCCCGTCATCGGCAACCTGGGACACGTGGACATCGAATTCAAGGTATTAATACACGTAGACACCGAAAACTACGGAGCGCACTATGTGTACCTCGTCATCGGCAACCTGGGACACCTAGACATCGAAATCAACGTACGATTACACCTGAACACCGAAAACTATGAAGCGCACTATCTGAATCCCGTCATCGGAAACCTGGGACACGACCTCTATTAAGCTGGACTCCCCACCAGCGCAAATCAAGTTTTTACTAGGTCAAAAATTTAGTGCTATTTAGGTGCTAATTAAGTGCCCTAATCCGAATTTTGGTGCTCTAACCGTTTAGCAGGAAATCGCGTAAAAAATGGGGGGGTCCAGCTTGCCATAAAGCTGGACCCCCCCATATCAGAAAATGGTCCTATAGACAAGACAAATACACTATAATTAAGTGCTAATTAAGTGCTAATTAAGTGCTCTAAAATAACGATAAAATATTGATAAATTATAACATTTATTTAAATATGCCACTATATATTGAACACAGTAACGTCGCGGTCGACACAAACACTTAAAAAATTTGCTGCATAAATATATTCGTTACTAAAATGATCGAAAACATATATTTCCCAAATCTGAGTTCATTGCTAACAGTAAAACAATTACGATAATTAACTTAGACCAGCCGTTGGCGCTGAGCACTAAGTTCCGTCATCTGATCTTTTACGAATTAGTTGCTCGCAAAATTATATAATATTAAAATAATTCTCAGACATTGCACTTTAAAAGAATATCACGATTCGAATTTAGTGCTAGCTGCATAGTGTTGAAATTAATTAATTAATCAATGGAGCGCGCGCTCCAGGAATAAATTAATTAATTTCAACACTATACAGTTAGCACTAAATTTGAATCGTGATATTTTCTTAAAGTACAATGTCTCTGGATTATTTTGGGACCAAAAACACGCGAGCACCTAATTTTTTAACGATGCAGTAACGAACTTTAGAGCGCGGCGCGCGCGCTCCATGAGTTAATTAATTGATTTCAACCCTTTGCAGCTAGCACTAAATTCAAATCGTGATATTTTCTTAAAGTACAATGTCTCAGGATTATTTTGGGACTAAAAACACGCGAGCACCTAATTTTTTGACGATGCAGTAACGAATTATAGAGCGCGGCGCGCGCGCTCCATGAGTTAATTAACTGATTTCAACCCTTTGCAGCTAGCACTAAATTCAAATCGTGATATTTTCTTAAAGTACAATGTCTCAGGATTAATTTGGGACCAAAAACACGCGAGCACCTAATTCTTTGACGATGCAGTAACGAATTATAGAGCGCGGCGCGCGCGCTCCATGAGTTAATTAATTGATTTCAACCCTTTGCAGCTAGCACTAAATTCGAATCGTGATATTTTCTTAAAGTACAATGTTTCTGGATTATTTTGGGACCAAAAACACTCGAGCACCTAATTCTTTGACGATGCAGTAACGAATTATAGAGCGCTGCGCGCGCGCTCCATGAGTTAATTAATTGATTTCAACCCTTTGCAGCTAGCACTAAATTAGAATCGTGATATTTTTTTAAAAAATAATGTTTTAGGATTATTTTGGGACCAAAAACACTCGAGCACCTAATTTTCTGACGATGCAGTAACGAACTTTAGAGCGCGGCGCGCGCGCTCCATGAATTAATTAATTGATTTCAACTCTTTGCAGTTAGCACTAAATTCGAATCGTGATATTTTCTTAAAGTACAATGTTTCAGGAGTATTTTGGAACCAAAAACACTCGCTAGTTGTATAGCGTTAAAATTAATTAATATATCCCTGGAACGCGCGCGCAACGATCTATAATTCGTTACTGCATCGTCAAAGAATTAGGTGCTTGCGTGATTATGGTCCCAAAATAATCCTGAAACATTGTACTTTAAGAAAATATCACGATTCGAATTTAGTGCTAGCTGCAAAAGGTTGAAATCAATTAATTAACTCATGAAGCGCGCGCGCCGCGCTCTATAATTCGTTACTGCATCGTCAAAGAATTAGGTGCTCGCGTGTTTTTGGTCCCAAATTAATCCAGAGACATTGTACTTTAAGAAAATATCACGATTTGAATTTAGTGCTAGCTGCAAAGGGTTGAAATCCATTAATTAACTCATGGAGCGCGCGCGCCGCGCTCTAAGGTTCGTTACTGCATCGTCAAAAAATTAGGTGCTCGCGTGTTTTTGGTCCCAAAATACTCCTGAAACATTGTACTTTAAGAAAATATTACAATTCGAATTTAGTGCTAGCTGCAAAGAGTTGAAATTAATTAATATACCCCTGGAGCGCGCGCGCAGCGCTCTATAATTCGTTACTGCATCGTCAAAGAATTAGGTGCTCGAGTGTTTTTGGTCCCAAAATAATCCTGAAACATTGTACTTTAAGAAAATATCACGATTCGAATTTAGTGCTGGCTGCAAAAAGTTGAAATCAATTAATTAACTCATGGAGCGCGCGCGCCGCGCTCTAAAGTTCGTTACTGCATCGTCAAAAAATTAGGTGCTCGCGTGTTTTTGGTCCCAAAATACTCCTGAGACATTGTACTTTAAGAAAATATTACAATTCGAATTTAGTGCTAGCTGCAAAGGGTTGAAATCAATTAATTAACTCATGGAGCGCGCGCGCCGCGCTCTAAAGTTCGTTACTGCATCGTCAAAAAATTAGGTGCTCGCGTGTTTTTGGTCCCAAAATAATCCAGAGACATTGTACTTTAAGAAAATATCACGATTCGAATTTAGTGCTAACTGTATAGTGTTGAAATTAATTAATTTATCCCTGGAGCGCGCGCTCCATTGATTAATTAATTAATTTCAACACTATGCAGCTAGCACTAAATTCGAATCGTGATATTCTTTTAAAGTGCAATGTCTGAGAATTATTTTAATATTATATAATCTTGCGAGCAACTAATTCGTAAAAGATCAGATGACGGAACTTAGTGCTCAGCGCCAACGGCTGGTCTAAGTTAATTATCGTAATTGTTTTACTGTTAGCAATGAACTCAGATTTGGGAAATATATGTTTTCGATCATTTTAGTAACGAATATATTTATGCAGCAAATTTTTTAAGTGTTTGTGTCGACCGCGACGTTACTGTGTTCAATATATAGTGGCATATTTAAATAAATGTTATAATTTATCAATATTTTATCGTTATTTTAGAGCACTTAATTAGCACTTAATTAGCACTTAATTATAGTGTACTTGTTTTGTCTATAGGACCATTTTCTGATATGGGGGGGTCCAGCTTTATGGCAAGTTGGACCCCCCCCCCCATTTTTTACGCGATTTCCTGCTAAACGGTTCGAGCACCAAAATTCGGACTAGGGCACTTAATTAGCACCTAAATAGCACTAAATTTTTGACCTAGTAAAAACTTGATTTGCGCTGGTGGGGGGTCCAGCTTAATAGAGGTGATGACGTTTTGTGGCGGTGGTTGATAGCGCGGCGCTTTTCGACGTCTTATCGTGTCCTGTCTCGCGGCACGTATTCCTTGCAGCCTTGCACTCGCGTAAGCTTTGCTCCTTCAGCCTCCTCGAGATTCGCCGCCATATTGATGATGCATTACGCGCCGCTTGACTGTTTTCCGTTTTTTTAAGTCGACTTTTAGTTGATTTTCCGTCATTTTTAGAAGTCGACTATTTAGAAGTCGATTTTTAGTCGACTTTCCGCTTATTTTAGAAGTCAACTAGAAGTCGACTTATAAAAGTCGACTTACCGTCGACTTTCCGTCAATTGTGCTATTAGGGATTTACTCAGAAAAAAATTTCTGAACTTATTAAGCCATTTCTTGCATGCGACAAAGACATTTAAGATTCGACAAGAATTAAAATGTATATAAGAGAAAAAGAATAAAAAGAGATGATTTGAATTTGTTGATTTAATAATGTAAGCAGAAGTCCTTTGATTTCTCAACTGCGAGATTCCCTGTTAATTGGCTAAATCCAATCTGTCCGTTCAATAATATAATGCGGCGTGACAAAACTCATTCGATGCAATGGCGCGATGCGTTCCTATACTTTAAATAAGTTCGTTTCACGTATGTAATCACATACACCTTGTTTCATCTCAACAGCTATGCTGATTGCGGTCATAAAAGTTGGCATAATCCAAGTTCGGCACGAAGCACGGCTGCGGCGGACACCGGTGACGTACGTTGCTGTATATATACGGCGCGTGTCCCACCGGAAATCGGAATGCCGGAATATCATGGTACACGTTGTATTGTATTTCCAGGTAATATCTATCTGCGGATACAATTACGGCAAGTGCGATGGCGACGCGCTGCGTTGACGCGCGTCGGTGAATTTTCTTGAATTATGAGGAACCCAGGCGAACAGAGCGCGTGGAAACGCAATGAAACGCGGCGAGAGCCATTTTTCGGTAAATGACTTCTATTGTTTCAATCACGACTGCAATCCGCCTGAAGACAAATAACGCGTTGCTCTGACACACATGAATGTTGTCCTTATAAAAACATTCTGATAAAAGGGTTAATTTAGAATTTTTCTTTACAAGAAATAATTATATAATTTTTTAACTGTAACTTGTATATCCTGTCAAATAATACGATTTTAATGAAGAATGAGTGCAATGAGTATTAGTATATTCTAATTATCATAGATTCAGTTTATTATTAAATTAAATGTGTGGCTATGTAATCTGTACATTAACCACTCTTGTGTAAAATTGCGTAAGAGAATTACACAAATTTGTTAAATAACGAAACATGGATATTACACTATTAATTGGTTCAAGCAGAAAAGATATAATCAGCTATATTGTGACAATAATCAAAGGATTTATTTAAATGCGCTAAATGATAATAATAAGAAAAAGGAATATTAGCAGTATATAAAAATTACAGAATTGCTTAATTTAGTTCACTTTTTATATTTTATATGAATATAGACGTGCTGTTCCAAAGTTATATGATTATTTTTGTTATATTACATTTTTTTCGATTGTTACAAAATGATAAAATAAAATTTCTGATTACTTGTAGAATAACTTAACCTTTCCTAACTTAATATTATATATGATATTAATATTATAAATATTATATATTTAAAATTTAAACGTACAATCATACTCATGATATCATCAAAAGTTAATGTATAAAATACACATTATGTTATACGTTTACGAATTATGTTTTTTTCTTTTGTACGCTGGATTATGTTTCTTTAATATAAATCAAATATATAATATACATTTTCTTAATTCATTTGATTATATATCACATTACGAGTATTTCTCTTCATTGTACACTTTCTAAATAGAATTGGTTAATTAACACGTGTGATATATTATTACCAAGCGGTATGTTCTACTTGATAATGTATATTCAGTATAAACATGCATTAATTATAAAATATGTATGGTATTCCCCAACTGAGAGATTGAAGAATATCATTAAGAATATATGAGTTTAATAATAAAAAAGAAAAATATAATATAATTCAAAATACATATGTATCAAATATGTTTATTACAATTATATTTAAAATATGTCATTCACTTATATTTGTAACATAATAAACGCAATATCCGCAAATATGTGTTATAATAAACATATGGAAAATATTTATTGTAATACATTAATTTTTGTGTATGTTTGTCAATTATAATAAACATATGTAGAATTTGCATGTTGAATATTAAATGATACATAGAATGCATTTTACACTGATATTTATAAGTATTATATATTTAAGCACATATATTTATTTTTAAAATAATAATTTCTTATATAATAAGCAGCTTCGACAAATTAAGTTGTTAAAATAAAAATTAATTAAATACATAATTGCCAAAATTTATTTTGCATAATTTTTTAATTTTATGATTAAGATATGCCGATCCTCAATGAAATACTTTATAATTTCTAATTTTTATGTTTTTATATTTTTAAAAATTCGTTATGAACTGTGACACGTAGCATAAAAGCACACGGTGATAAATGAATATATGGAACGATATATGACAGAAAAGATTTTAGAGAGTCTAAAATTCCGCACGATTAATAAATTCGATAAAATGGCGCATACATGTGCGAAGTGAATTAACAATGAACTATATATTACAGAAGCTGGTTGGTTATTACAACTGAAATACTTTCTGCTTTAATAAACATTGCACTATGTGATTTCCATAACCACTCGCTGAATTATTTTATTGTGTGTGTGTGTTTAAAAATCGCATTTGAAGTCTCCAGGGTTCATCGCACTCGCTTACTCGTAAAGGTTCTGACGTTTCTTTAAATGGGCAAATACTCTATAAATTAGTAGATAATTTATGTAATTAATAGTATTAACTTATTTTAATGTTGATGAGTATACGAAACATCTTTGTATTATTAATATAGTCTTATAATAAATTTTTTCTCAATTTAATATGCAATTCGATATCACTATGAATAAAAAACAACATAAATTATTACAGAACAATTAACGATGCCAAGAACTGTCGTGTGTTAGGCTTAGAACTGTTTTCCATTTTTTTTTGCAAGACGCTGACGCGGAATTGTCACGGGATATAATATTACCGCAAGAAATTTGCATAAAGTTAGAAATGACGCCTTGAAATTCTCGCTGTAAAACGGGGGAGAATTTTAATTTCTCGTCGCCGCTGCAGCGCCGCCGCAGCCGCCGCTGTTGCTCCACACGCGTAACTTTCGAGCGCCGGGAATTTTAAAACGTCGCTTATTACGGCTGCCAGGGTAGGAGGATTTAATAACACAAATCCCGGGGAAGAACAGTGGGCGAGTCATCCTCTAAATAAGGAAAACGCACGGACGAACGGACGACTCACATTGGTGAAGCATAGACAGACCACTGCGCGAATTAATCCGGAATGAATGATTCATGAGGCCTCGGAGCTTCGCGACCTAGCGTTCGTCCCGTTGCCGTAAAAATGGAGCAAAGTTTGTCGCCGAGGTCGAAGATTGTCGAAACAAAATGGAAGATCCGTTACCAATTAACGTGATTGTTGACACACTTCCGCACGCCTGTCTCTAACGCCAATACAAACAAATAATCACAACAAACGCCGCGGGGATATCTACAATACATACGTGGCGATGCGAGCGGTCAAGTATCCGGCCGCATATCGCAGATACGCGCAGCGGCTACTATTATCGCGTGCGAATAAATATCGGTGCACTTCTTGCGCTCGTTATCACACGTATATCACTCGAGTCCTGTACACTCCCGGGCATTATCGCGCTCGTTCCGCGCGCATCACAGATGCGTTAATTATCTTAGCAGATTTGCGCGCAATGGATTGTAGATATTACGGCCGCGTAGGTTCAGTATACTGCTGTGCAATCTGGAACGGCATATATATATATAAGGTGCGTTCCACGCCAAATCGGACACCATTTGGCTTTTGCATCTCCGATTTTTTTGAAAATTTTTTATGTTTTAGTATTGGTTGAAAGAGGCCTCCATGATTTTTTTCAAATTTTTTTGTCGAACCGTTTTCAAAATATCGATTTTTGAAAAATTACGTTACTTTTTTTTTAAACGCCCATAACTTTGCGAAAAATTGGCCAAATGAGACGTTTTTTTTTTCAGAATTTGTCTTTTTAAACACACTTTTGATAAAAAATATTTAAAAAATTGTTTAAACTGTATTTCTATAAGATTTTTAAATTTTTGACACAAATTGTTGATTTACAAAAGTAGATAATATTTTGACAGATCTACCCCGGGGATCGAGGCCGAGAGATGACCGGGGAGAACCCCGTGGCGAGGGGGGAGCGGGCGGGGGGGACCCCGTGGCGAGAAGAAAGCGGAGCGGGAGGACTCGAGAGCGAGAGGGAAGCGGGCGGGGGGGCCTCGAAGGCGAGGGGGAAGCGGGCAAAGGGGACTCGACGGCGAGGGGGGAGCGGGGCAGGGGGGATCCCACGGCGAGGGGAAAGCGGGCGGGGGGACTCGAGGGCGAGAGGAGCGAGGAGGAGCGAAGCGTGGAGGAAATCGAGGGCGAGGGGGAAACGGGCGGGGGGGACTCGAGGGCGAGGAATGAGCGGGGCGGGGGAGGACTCGTTGGCGAGGGGGTGATGGGGGAGTCGGCGAGCGTGTCGGGACATGTTGTTTATTAAATAGATATTAATAAACATATCGTTGACAAGGAGTACCGCCGGGGAAGGGGAGGTAGGTGTCCACGTTCTACGCTGAAGGTGATCCGGGGGTGAAGGGGGGTAATTTTTTCGGCGCGGGAATATTACAAAGGCTAACGGGCGCCGTTCGGCTGCTGGAATTTTATCGGCGGCGCGCCGCGGGAGGATGGGGGTCCGCGTCCAACGGCCACGTCGGTCCGCGTGACGTCACACGGCGCGCTCGCTCCCGACCTCCTTTGTCTCTCCCCCGTTCACGCGCGTCTTCTCGTTGCGTTGTCTTTCCCTCGCGCGCGGTCTCTCTCGCTCCCGTCTCCCCGTTTGCGTTATTTCTTCGTCGCGCAGATTTAACTTAATAATTATTATTAAAAATATTATTATTAATTATACTTAATAAACAAAAAATAAATTATAAATGATAGACATATATAGAATTAACATAAAAAATATTTACAAAATTTTACTATCACACCTTTTCTTCTTCTCTCTCTCAAACTCGTCTTCAATTTCGAACAGATTTCGAAATCCATATATGTCTACATTTCCCGAAATATACCAGATTTCATTGTTGTTGTCACGAAAGAGTTCTCGTTCCCAGCGTCGCACACGCTGGCGATGAATGTTGATGAATCCACGAATTCGGATTTCATCGAAATATATGAAATTTGGCTAAAAAAAGATTATACAAAAAATTTTTTTTAAAATTTAAAAAAAATTTTACAAATTTAAAATCTGTGAAAAAAAATATTTATACACACCTGTCTGTGAAAGATCCGAACCCTCGCACCATATTGTAAAGCCGGACCTCGTGCACCGACACGTTATCAACCCATATCCACTGTAACGTTAACAGAATGGTTAATTCTAAAAAATATATACAGGGTATCCGAAAAATCGCCTACTCCACTTCGGGAGGTGACTCGGGACCCAAAAACAAGCAAAAAAGTTCATACAAACATAGGTTCGGAAATGAGCCGTTTCCGAGTTATAGCCACTTTTATGTTCAAAAATCGTAAATTTTTATTTTTAATTTTTTTTAATTACAATTTTTTTTAGTCTTTTTTAATTTTTTAATATTACAATTACAATTACATTATTTTTAAAGTAAACATAAATAGATATTTAAATCGAATTAAATAAGGTGTTCAAAATGACCACCTTCAGCACGAATGCAGGCCTTTATTCTTCTATCAAAGGAATTCCGAACTCTTTGAAAAACATTTGGATCCCTCCTTACTTCGTCAAATTCATGAATTATTCTCTGTCTTAATTCAGCAATATTGTTTGGTGCATTTCTGTAAACAATTGATTTTACATGACCCCACAGATAAAAATCAAGTGGATTAATGTCTGGTGATCTTGGGGGCCAGGGAACCGGACCTCCACGCCCTATCCATCTCTGACCATAATTTTGATTCAAATGATCTCTGGCAACACGGCTAAAATGCGCAGGTGCACCATCATGCATGGACTACATGTTTTGTCGTATTATTAAAGGGACGTTTTCAAGAAGGTGGCCTAACTCTTCTCTAAAAAATCGACATAATTCTGACCATTTAATCTTTCTTCAAAGAAATATGGCCCTATAAGTTCGTTACCAATAATACCCGCCCATACGGTGCAACTAAACTGTTGTTGATGCCTTCTTTGATCAATTGCTTTAGGATTTTCTAAAGCCCATACATGAAAATTGTGATAGTTAAAAATTCCATTTCGATCAAAGCCTGCTTCATCAGTAAATAGAATATTTTCACAAAAATTCGGATTTTCATCTATTCTGTTTACAACCCATTCGCAAAATTGCAAACGGAAACCATAATCTGCAACAAAAAGACCTTGAACTCGTTGTACGTGATATATGGATACATTGCATTTCTTGATAAAATGTTTCATATCGTTGATTTTGGTACTCCGATTTCATCCGAAACTGTTCTAATACTAGTAGTAGGAATACGCTCAAATTGTTCAAGTACTTCTTCTTCTTCCGTTACAACATTTACTCTAGGTCTGCCCTCACTTGTTCTTTTTTTTAATGTACCAAATTCTCTCAAGTTTCTGTCTACATTTCGAAAAGACGCTATTCCCGGTACATCTCGATTTGGAAAAGACTGGATGTATAATCTTCTTGCCTCGGCAGCATTACTTTGAGCAAGACCATACATAAGATGCATATCAGCTAATTCATTAAAACTTAAACGATCCATTGAGATGAATACGGAAAGATTAGATACAACCTAAAAGTAAGGTGTTGTTAAATAATAATTTGAAACTTATTGAAAAGCCGTGATTTACTTACTGATTTTGAATAACCGTGAAAACAACTGATTTTAAGTAGCCATGAAAACAACTGATTTCAAGTAGCCGTGAAAACAACTGATTTTGAATAGCTGTGAAAACAACTGATTTTGAATAGCTGTGAAAACAACTGATTTTCTTTTAAATAGTATACAGTGCACCAAGGGGCGAAAGTAGCGTTTTTCAGATGATCGAACTTCGGCTCGGGCGGCAAACTTCACACTCGTCTGAAAAACGCTACTTTCGCCCCTTGGTGCACTGTATACTATTTAAAAGAAAATCAGTTGTTTTCACAGCTATTCAAAATCAGTTGTTTTCATGGCTACTTGAAATCAGTTGTTTTCACGGTTATTCAAAATCAGTAAGTAAATCACGGCTTTTCAATAAGTTTCGAATTATTATTTAACAACACCTTACTTTTAGGTTGTATCTAATCTTTCCGTATTCATCTCAATGGATCGTTTAAGTTTTAATGAATTAGCTGATATGCATCTTATGTATGGTCTTGCTCAAAGTAATGCTGCCGAGGCAAGAAGATTATACATCCAGTCTTTTCCAAATCGAGATGTACCGGGAATAGCGTCTTTTCGAAATGTAGACAGAAACTTGAGAGAATTTGGTACATTAAAAAAAAGAACAAGTGAGGGCAGACCTAGAGTAAATGTTGTAACGGAAAAAGAAGAAGTACTTGAACAATTTGAGCGTATTCCTACTACTAGTATTAGAACAGTTTCGGATGAAATCGGAGTACCAAAATCAACGATATGAAACATTTTATCAAGAAATGCAATGTATCCATATATCACGTACAACGAGTTCAAGGTCTTTCTGTTGCAGATTATGGTTTCCGTTTGCAATTTTGCGAATGGGTTGTAAACAGAATAGATGAAAATCCGAATTTTTGTGAAAATATTCTATTTACTGATGAAGCAGGCTTTGATCGAAATGGAATTTTTAACTATCACAATTTTCATGTATGGGCTTTAGAAAATCCTAAAGCAATTGATCAAAGAAGGCATCAACAACAGTTTAGTTGCACCGTATGGGCGGGTATTATTGGTAACGAACTTATAGGGCCATATTTCTTTGAAGAAAGATTAAATGGTCAGAATTATGTACGATTTCTTAGAGAAGAGTTAGGCCACTTTCTTGAAAACGTCCCTTTAATAATACGACAAAACATGTGGTCCATGCATGATGGTGCACCTGCGCATTTTAGCCGTGTTGCCAGAGATCATTTGAATCAAAATTATGGTCAGAGATGGATAGGGCGTGGAGGTCCGGTTCCCTGGCCCCCAAGATCACCAGATATTAATCCACTTGATTTTTATCTGTGGGGTCATGTAAAATTAATTGTTTACAGAAATGCACCAAACAATATTGTTGAATTAAGACAGAGAATAATTCATGAATTTGACGAAGTAAGGAGGGATCCAAATGTTTTTCAAAGAGTTCGGAATTTCTTTGATAGAAGAATAAGGGCCTGCATTCGTGCTGAAAGTGGTCATTTTGAACACCTTATTTAATTCGATTTAAATATCTGTTTATGTTTACTTTAAAAATAATGTAATTGTAATTGTAATATTGAAAAATTGGAAAAAACTAAAAAAATTGTAATTAAAAAAAATTAAAAATAAAAATTTACAATTTTTGAACATAAAAGTGGCTATAACTCGGAAACGGCTCATTTCCGAACCTATGTTTGTATGAACTTTTTTGCTTGTTTTTGGGTCCCGAGTCACCTCCCGAAGTGGAGTAGGCGATTTTTCGGATACCCTGTATAATATACGGTTATGTATTGTTGCATGCATGCCGCCCAGTACGCTTTTCAAAAAAAAAAACGTTACACCCAGGCCACAGTGAATCCGTGACTCTCTCAGACACTTATTCACACGCACTTACGAAAATAACGACGATCGTTTCTTAAAAGACTGCTCGCTGCACGCTTCAGCTTGGAGTTCGAAAAGCATACCGGGCGACACACACGCACGCAACTGTATTAAGTATACATACTCCTACTGCGGGGTAAACGATTTCTATGCAGTCTTCGATTTTTCTGCGATATCTTTGTTCCATATCTTCTTCCATTTCTTCTTCTATTTTTTCTTCCATTACTTCATCCATTTCTTCTCCCATTTCTTCTTTTTTTACACTGTACTCTACTTGCGAACGTTTTCACACTACCGACTGACTGACTTAACTGACTGCCGAGGACTGAACCAGAGCTCAGAAGAGTAATTAAAATAAAATATATCTAGCCCTACAATAGCGAGAAAGGATTCGTCGGAGCATCGGCACCACATATAGGCGAGCGTCGCCGGAGCATGGCTTCATAGTTTACGTTATACGATATACGATATACCTTTCAAGCGGCCCGAGTGGTTTGAGTCGAATGTCGCATATACGGTTCGAATAGAAATGCGTGTGAAGAAATTAAGTCATGATTTTTATATTTTAAAAATACATTTTTTATTCTTCCTCTTTTTACATATTTTTTGTTTTTACTTACTACGGTAGCGCACTAAAAAATAAAACTGCGAACTCACAATTGACGAGCTGATGTTTATCGAAGGCGTCGCTATCGCGTATTACATTCAATACTTGCGTAGGATCCGTTACAGTGGACGCGATTTTGGAGAATTGCGTGAACTTGACATCGACCGTTTCAACAATTTTACTCAATCGATGGAACATCGCGTCGATGCACAGATCAAGATCGAGCATACGGCGTAACGTCGATTCGATCATCATTAAGCGTACGTTTAAAGACTCGAGACGTACGAGTTTGACGCCGTTAATCGTACAAATTCTCAATGTTAGCGGTCCAACGCTTATAAAATCACACGTATCTTTACAGGATCAAATGAAATTCAGAATGTTCCGTCGTTGTTCGTAGAATCCCTTCCACGTTTTGAGGGACGGTATTTGTTCCTCGATTATCTCCTACGGCGATCTCCACGTAACTCGGTGGACCCAGGATAACGCCAACTTCAAGGAATTTGCATCCCGTAGCTGTCAACGCGTATCGTCTACTAAGTATACGAACCGCGCGACGCTTCAACAAAATGCTGTAAAAAATAACGCAATTAGTAATAAAAAATAATACAATTTATAATTTGCAATTTAAAAAATATAAAGCTTTATAATTTAAGAAAAAAACAAAAAACTTACTTGTTCTCGTACGATGGAGTTTCATCATCGTGAATCGGTACGTAATAATTCATACGTCTACCGCCACTGTTACCGCTTCCTTCAACGGAATACATTCTTTCTCTCGGTTATGAGAAGTGAACACCGTTCGCACAAGCAGTCGATACGAAACTAGTCGTATAAAATTAATTGAATATACGCGGCAACTCCCAAAACTATGATGAAGGAGGGGGAAATTAATGTTTCTGGAACGCGCAATCAACGCTCTGAAAAGAAGAGGGGACTAAGGTAAAATGTTTTTTTATTAACCATCTCCCCCCTTCTCTCTTCCGCATGACATCAACCGCGAAACATGTTCAGACATGTTCGCTGAATTATAACCTGATACCCCCCCCTCGAAGCTATCGAGTTAGAATTCGTCACGTGTACCTACTTATTCTTTAATTTTGTACACTATCGACTAATGGGGAAAAGGAAATAAAACATTGTAAAAAAATTTACACATATAAAATTTATTTTTTTAAAAAGATGACAATTTTTTCTGGCGTTTCGACCACCAGTTAAATACTTTTAATACATTTTGCAACGCGCAACTCTTAACGTGTTTTCCACATCGCATAATGTTGGTAGCATCTAGAATATTTAAAGATTCGATATCTTCGTAATCCGCATCTAGAGTCTCAATGTTTAGGTTTTTTCTCGCTTTATTCTCAAGCAGATCCACCAGCCATTCTCGTTTCTGGCATCCCTTGACGTACAAGAGAGTCGGCATCTCGTCGTCGTCGTCGTCGTTGTCCTCTTCCTCACCGAGCACG
This sequence comes from Temnothorax ravouxi, assembly GCA_030770255.1. Lineage (NCBI taxonomy): Eukaryota > Metazoa > Arthropoda > Insecta > Hymenoptera > Formicidae > Temnothorax > Temnothorax ravouxi. The sequence goes on along the minus strand of JASTWP010002156.1, from coordinate 24,467 downwards.
GCCGACGTAATTAAACGTTTCACCTTGCTGTACGGCACGTTTCCGTCTTCCCATCGTAATCCATGATGATTGCGAATCAACCAGGACCCGTACGATTTGTCGGATTTTGTGAGGAGATTCCACGGCATGGGGCATGTAAAGATGTAATGCGCCAAAACGGCCCCGTTTCTCAGCACCGCTGCCTCTTTCACGACAAATTTCATCCCGACGACGAAACCTTGCAGGTCGACGAACGTTGGTGCGGGCATGAAGAGATATCTCTCTTTCTTCGATGCGTGAATCGAGAAGAATGACGCGCGTTTTGCGACACTCTGATTTTTATATCCTGCTCGCCTTTTTCCCCCCCTCTCATAAATTTGTATCGAGAGTTAAAGAGAGAAAAAATTTTCGTCGACGTTGCCGCAAACACTCAGACTATTTTGCGCACTACGTTGGTCAACGGATTGTACTCGATCACGCGATCGTGTATGATGAGACAGTACGCGGAGGTATTCGGCGGTACGTTCTCTATGCAATCGAATTCTAGTCTGACATCCACGGTGGCGTTTTTGACGGATTTGTTTTGTCGAGAGCAATCGATGATCACGAACGGGCCGTTACGTAGAAAAGTCGAAACGGTGAGACTCGGCTCGAGATATTCGTATCCGTAATAGCCCTTGCAGAAACGCGCGTACATATCGTACAGAATCGCCCATCTGTGTTTACCAAAGTCCAAATTCAAATCGTCGTACGGATAGACTTCCGAGTTTAGGTAGAGTTTCACGTTGGTCAATTTGCAGTCGTCGAATCGGCTCGTGTCCGCAGACATGACGTTCTTCCGACCTGTTTGCAGAACGAAGACGACGTATCGCGGTTTCTCGAGCTGAGTCTTAATGGCCCACGAGTGCTTGGTCGTGATCTGCAACAGGGGATACTCGTACAGATCCCACGAACGGAAACCCATTCTTAGATATCGTCCGTTTTCCAAGGCGCGCAACATCGACAGCTTGTTGACCTCGCTCAATACCACGTGAGGCATTCGCCACTTTATCTTGAGTAGTTTGACGGTAGGCTCCAACGCGAGACTTCCCAACAGACAATTGTTGTCGGTGCGCGATTGTATCAAAATTAATTCGTGACGAGCGTTGATCACCACGCGTTTGTAATCCTCGCAAAATCCCAGTAACAGGTTGAGCGGTACGCAGAAATTGAAGTATCCGTTCGGGGTATTATGTGGTTCCCAGCCCGCGTTTTGCAGGATCACGCTTCTGTCGGACGATACCGTTACGTAGTTCTTGAGCGTGCTGCTTAATCCTACGTTTCTGCAGTGATCAATCTCCACACCGTCGAGCTCGTATCGAATTTCGAACGCGACGCAATTATTCCCCAATACCACGTTATCGTCTTGGTTGGCTGCTCCGGTCATCGTCAATGTTCCTTCGACGTAGAGAAAACTTTCGCACGGCAACGTATACAGATCCTGCTGTTGTATGGGTATTCGTATCTCGTCGCTATACTCGAACGTCGTGTTGGCGTACGGGTTGTACGTGTGAGTCTCGATCTTGACGATGCGATCGTCAAAGACCGGCTCGCCTCCGATGTTAAGAATTTCAGTCATCGTTCAGATGTTTCGTACCGCGAATCCCAGAGATTGTAAAAATTTAACGTTCGATGCGTTGAGCTTCTTTCTCGTCTCTGTTATAACGCTACCGAATGTCGATTTGATGATATCGTCAATCGTCGCAGTCGTAAAGATATTCTTATCTGTCGCGTGCTTCGAGTCGTTCAACACGAGCATGTCACACGTCGCGCGTTATCGCTGTTGCCGTCGTACGTGCAATCTGACGGTGATCTCTTCTCCTCGAAAATCGAGCAATCGTCCGTCTTGATCCGTGACGCGTATCGTTAGATCCGTAACGCTTCGCGCGATGATCGGCAGATAAATGATCTGCGCCGGCGTTTCCGATATCTTATAGCCCGGTGGTACGCTCGGTGAAAAATCGTGTATCGTGTGAACACGTTTGCCGTTGCTGTACGCACCCGCAGTCACGTTACACTCCACGCGAATAACGTTTACGTTGATAATGTTAATCGACGCGTCCGATTCGTGCCACTGTCCCGGTTGCAATATACGCTTCGACGAGAATCCCAGCAGCGATTCAACGTTGTTCGGTTTGTTAAAGTTTACTCTGAAAGCGCACTTGATTTCGCTCTTCATCGTATTGTAATTTGCGCGGAGCACTATCGGGTCGCCTTTCGCGCGATATTCGCGACCGACGTACGATCATCGTTGGAACGATTTACGCGTCGCGGGCGTTTTCGTGAAAGTTCGCGTTTCAAAAACTCATGTATGGCTCGTATCTCGTACGATCCCTCGGGAATCGTAATTTCCGTGTCATCCTCGTCGAAATAAAATTTATTGTTCGAAGAATTCACGTTCGGAATCGTGTGATAAGTCTCAAAACACGTTAGACCGAGCGGCGAGAAAATAGTGCTCCGCGAGGATGCTGCTTTTCCCGGTCAACGTGAACGTTATAGACATGTCGGTGGAAACCGTTAAAGAATATTGAGTCACCACGGCGCACCGTCAGACTTTAAATTAGCGTCGATCGTCCGGAAAAATCGCAGGCACAATTGTCCACAAATGTTCTGATCGTATCGCTGATAAGACGTGCAATTGTACTCGATCTTCGTCACGCTCGGCCCGAAATATCGCACCAATTCTTTCGGCAGTCGAAGATTGCCGAAACTGTCGAAATATACGACTCTATCTTCCCTCTTCGCGTACGCTACTCAATAAGTACCGGGACCCGCTGCATCGTCCAAATTTACGATACCGCTCTCGTTTCGACGTACACCTCTGATCGGTAACGAATCACGCATGAAGACACTTCTGAAGAACGGTACGCGCATACGCCCTGCCAGTCGATTCAATTGTACGTTAGTCGTAATACCCGCGGGCATATTTAACGTCTTTTTGACGTTTTTTTTTTTATTTTTGACGCTACTCCTCGCCCGCGTTTGTGCGGGCCGAGATACAGCCCTCGTTCATATTTGTACGGAGCGAGATAAAGTCCGCGACCTTCCACGGCACGATTGTGACGTTGCATCTCTTCCAGTTGACGCCGCGCGGCTTTGTTATCGTTCACGGCCTTTTCGACTCTCGCCGCTCCGCCGGCCAGAGAACCGAGAACTCCCAACAGCGGTAGAATCGGCAATACGCCGCCTCGTTTCGCTGTCGGAAGTATCCGTTTTTTCGTTAGCATTTTTTCTTCATTGTTTTCGATTTTTTCGTTTTCAAGCCCATTCCGAGCTTCGTCTTAGCCTTCATGGTCGCCCAGACGGCTGTAGCGGCAGCTCTCTCTCCGAGAGTTTAATCTCTCGCGGTAATGTGTTTCCGCGCTTCCGCAGCAAGTATCTGGTCCGCCGCGTGTCTCTCGGTGAGATCGCGGTTACGCGAATAGGCTATGTCGTGCTCGCGACACGCCGCGTCCAATAGATTGATACCTTGATCGCCTCTCGCCAATCGATCTTGTAAACAAGTTCCCGGACCGCAAAATTGATAGCTGGGAATGTGTAATTTGGTGTACGTTTCGAAAACGTGTACGTGTACTCGAAATCGCTGCAACAGCCGAAATATCGATATCTAGAGAATTTATTGACATCGATCGATGAAATCGGCTACTTTACGTTCTCCAATAACAGTGACGTCATTCCACCGAGCGATGCACGTCCAAACTCGATCTTCGTCTTTGATGACGTGGCGTGCGACAAGCAAGACGAGCGGGATCCGTTAGCGCACGGTGCGATAGCGCACAGCCCGATAGCACACGTCGAATTTAAAATAATTCCCGATAGCCCACATCCCTTTAGCACACGTCCCGATAGCACACCAAATAAATGGCGCATTATCCCGATAGCGCACCAAGTAATATGCACATTTGCCCGATAGCACACAGGAAAATGAAACATAGTACCGATAGCGCACGAAATGTTGGAAGCATTTTCCCGATAGCGCACGAGGTGTGCTAAAGGGACGTGTGCTAAAGAGAAAAAACGCGTTTCTTTCCCGATAGCGCACGAGGTGCGCTAAAGAGACGTGTGCTAAAGAGAAAAGACGCGTTTCTTTCCCGATAGCGCACGAGGTGCGCTAAAGAGACGTGTGCTAAAGAGAAAAGACGCGTTTTTTTTTCCCGATAGCGCACGAGGTGTGCTAAAGGGACGTGTGCTAAAGAGAAAAGACGCGTTTCTTTCCCGATAGCGCACGCACGTTTCTTTCCCGATAGCGCACGAGGTGCGCTAAAGAGACGTGTGCTAAAGAGAAAAGACGCGTTTCTTTCCCGATAGCGCACGAGGTGCGCTAAAGAGACGTGTGCTAAAGAGAAAAGACGCATTTCTTTCCCGATAGCGCACGAGGTGCGCTAAAGAGACGTGTGCTAAAGAGAAAAGACACGTTTTTTTTTCCCGATAGCGCACGAGGTGTGCTAAAGAGACGTGTGCTAAAGAGAAAAGACGCGTTTCTTTCCCGATAGCGCACGCACGTTTCTTTCCCGATAGCGCACGAGGTGCGCTAAAGAGACGTGTGCTAAAGAGAAAAGACGCGTTTCTTTCCCGATAGCGCACGAGGTGCGCTAAAGAGACGTGTGCTAAAGAGAAAAGACGCGTTTCTTTCCCGATAGCGCACGCACGTTTCTTTCCCGATAGCGCACGAGGTGCGCTAAAGGGACGTGTGCTAAAGAGAAAAGACGCGTTTCTTTCCCGATAGCGCACGAGGTGCGCTAAAGAGACGTGTGCTAAAGAGAAAAGACGTGTTTCTTTCCCGATAGCGCACGAGGTGCGCTAAAGAGACGTGTGCTAAAGAGAAAAGACGCGTTTTTTTTCCCGATAGCGCACGAGGTGTGCTAAAGAGACGTGTGCTAAAGAGAAAAGACGCGTTTCTTTCCCGATAGCGCACGCACGTTTCTTTCCCGATAGCGCACGAGGTGCGCTAAAGAGACGTGTGCTAAAGAGAAAAGACGCGTTTCTTTCCCGATAGCGCACGAGGTGCGCTAAAGAGACGTGTGCTAAAGAGAAAAGACGCGTTTCTTTCCCGATAGCGCACGAGGTGCGCTAAAGAGACGTGTGCTAAAGAGAAAAGACGCGTTTCTTTCCCGATAGCGCACGAGGTGCGCTACAGGGACGTGTGCTAAAGAGAAAAGACGCGTTTTTTTTCCCGATAGCGCACGAGGTGTGCTAAAGGGACGTGTGCTAAAGAGAAAAAAAAACGTTCATTTCCCTATGACGCACCAGGTGCGCTACAGGGACGTGTGCTTGTGTGAATAGACGCGTTTTACAAAAAAACGTAAAAAATAAATTTTTGTTCTTGTTCTACACAATTGTTTTTTGGATCTAAAATTATCCGTCTCACCGACTACTCCGATCCTGAATCCCGCACCGAACTAGTCCGAAAGAAGGTAGAGCGCTTTTGGCATTCTCTGTCTTCGCCGAGTGCGTCTCGACAAACGACCAGTTCTCCCTATTCTCTTGAGTCGATCCGAAAAGAAGGTAGAGCGCCGCTGGCATTCTCTGTCTTTGTCGAGTGCCGGTGGCGTTGAATCTTATGTGCCACCGTTTGCCTCGTGATCGCATCTTGTGCTGCCTGGGGACATGCGCATGGTAGTGCGGCACCCAGACAATGTGTCCGGGTTGCACTAGCACCGGGATCGGAGGCGGTGGCTTGGATCCCTCCGCTTGCAGAGGTCGGATGTCAGCTGGAGGTTGCGGCGGAGGCGGCGTGGGAGGCCCTGCCGCGGCGGCTTCCGGCGGCCTGGTTGTCGGTCCGGTGGCTGGACCCGTTGACGCCGGTTTCGCCGGTGCTGGTACCGGTGTCGGGGGTGCGGTTGTCGGTCTGCCGGATGAGATCCTCATCGTCACATTCGTCTTCTCGACGCCGGTGATGTTCGGCGGTGGGCGCAGCCCTGACCGTGGCCTCGTCTGGCTTAGCGGGGGTGGCGGGGTGGTGAGCCACTCTAGCTTGCGCCGTTGTTGCTCGTCTGAGCGTTGTACCCTGCAGCCGACCGTTGGCACATTTTTGTGTGTCAGCGGTGCGATTGCGGGCTTAGCGGTGCTCTTGGCGATGGCGGCGGCGGCGGCGGAGCCCGTGGCGAAGAGCCTCGTCCACGTCGTCCCGAATCCTGGGCAGACCGGATCATATTCCACTGGCTCTGCCAGGATGGTTTCGATTTCGGCGAGAATATCGCGCTCCACTGGTGACTCGCTCTGGTTCGTCTCCATGGCTCGTCTGTCAGCTTTTCGTCTACGATGCCGGTCTTTATTTTTCATTTCGGGAGTGGGGCGATTATTTTTCGCTTAATTTTCGGTTTCATCGTCGTCCTCCGAACTTGTTTCGTTGTTATTATTGTTTTCTGGATCCGTGCTGTAGTCAGTGTTATCCTCGGTATCGGAGTCTCGCTCTCCTTCGTCATTGCCGCGGTTTACGTCGTTTGTACCGGCGTCGGTTTCGGCGTCGTTTTCGCTCTCCATGTCTTCGGTCGCAGGGGAGGGGGCGGATTTTAAGTCCTGGATGTGGATATGTCGTATTCATTTGCCGTTTTTGTCACGCAGGTCGACTATTACGGGGGAAACGATTTTGCGCACCTCGAGGGGGCCTCGAAATTTTGGCGCGAGCTTTGCGTTAAACGCGGCGGCTTTATTGGAGAGTGGATATTCGCGTTTCCACACCCACTCTCCGATTTTTGGTTTCCATGCCCGTCTTCGCAGGTTGTAGTATTTCTGCTGGCGCTGGAACGCGTGGGCGAGGTGAATTCGGGCGAGTTCGAAAGCCTCCTCGAGGTGTCGGCGCGTTTCGTCCGGCGGGGGTGCGGCGGCGTTAGCCGGTATTGCGCTCTGGTTTAACGGAGATACCGGCTCGCGGCCGTATATCAGGTATGCCGGGGTATAGCCGGTCGCCTCGTGCCGCGCCGTATTGTATGCGAACTGTAATTCGGGGATCCGTGCGTCCCAGTTTCGGTGATTTTTGTCCACGTATTGAGATATCATAGTTTTAACGACGCGGTTAGTTCGTTCCACGGGATTACAGTGCGGCGCGTGCACGGGCGTATAGGCGTGGCGTACGTGATGCGCGGCTAACATTTTTTCGAGTTTCGCCGAGCGAAGTTGCGTTCCGTTGTCTGACAGAATGACGTCGGGGCACCCGTGGCGAAATAATATCGCTTCTGCGATGTTGGTGGTCACGGCGGAGGCGGTGGCGCGACGGAGCGGGCGCATTTCTAGCCATTTCGAAAATCGATCTTGCATCGTTAATAGCCACGTGTGCCCTCCTTTCGAACGCGGCAAAGGGCCTATCAGGTCGAGCGTTACTTGCTGCCAGGGGCGCGCGACGGCGGTTGCATGGAGGGTGCCCGCCGGTCGCGTTTGCGCGACTTTATACTTAAGACACGTGGGGCACTTTCGGACGTACCGCGCTATTTCTCGGAACATGCCAGGCCAATAGTATAACTGTGCAACGCGGGCGATCGTTTTGGCGATCCCGAGATGTCCGGCTGTCGGCGCGTCGTGGTTATGGCGGAGGATTTCGGATCGGCGGTCTTTCGCGACGCATTCCTTCCACTGGCTTTCGGCGGGGACTTCCTTGAAATCGAGCTCGTGAAGTACATGTCGGAATAATTCCCCCCCCCCCCGAATGTCATAGTCCGGGTAATCTTGCGGGGCGTCCTGAACGGCGCGGAAGGTTCGGCGGTACCATGGGCAGCGGGGCGGAGTTGTGACCGCGGCGGCGGTGGGCTGGCGAGATAGCGCGTCCGCGACCCGGTTAAGGGCTCCCTTCCGGTAGCGAATTTCGAGGTCGTACTGTTGGAGCTCGAATGCCCACCGGCCCAGCCTCCCGGTGGGTGCGTCGATTTTCTGCAACCACCGGAGCGACTGGTGGTCTGTGAGGACGGTGAACGGGTAACCCTCGAGGTAGTCTCGCATGCGGCGGATTCCCCATATCACGGCTAGGCATTCGAGCTCGGTCGCGCTGTAGTTCCGTTCGGCCTGATTGAGCGTCCGGCTCGCGTACGCGATAACTCGCTCGCCCTCCGGGAAATTTTGCGTTAATACGGCCCCCACTCCGGTCGTGCTGGCGTCGGTTTGCAAGACAAAACGGCGCGTGAAATCCGGGCAGGCGAGAACCGGCGCGGTGGTCAGGGTTGTTTTTAGTTGCTCGAATGCGCTTTCTTCTTTGGGACCCCACGCCCACCGTGCGTGTTTACGTGTTAACGCGGTGAGGGGCGCAGCGACGGTCGCGAAGTCTTGTATAAAACGCCGGTACCAGGAGGCGACGCCTAAAAATTGTCGGATCTGCTTTACGGTTTGTGGCCGAGGCCACTGGGCGACGGCTTTGACTTTATCGGGGTCGGTGCGTATTCCCTCGCGATCGACGATGTGCCCTAAATATTTTAAGCGGTCCACGCAGAATCGGCATTTGGCCGGATTGAGTTTTAAATTCGCGGCGCGGAGCCGTCGGAAGACTTCCCGTAAGATTCGGAGGTGTTCGTCAAATGTTTCGCTAATTATTATGATGTCGTCTAGGTAAACAAATACGTGAGGCTCTAATTCGGGTCCGAGCACGGTGTCGAGGAGCCGTTGGAACGCGGCGGGGGCGGAGTGCAGGCCGAATGGCATTACCCTGAACTGAAAGAGCCCTTTCCCGGGTACGGTGAACGCGGTGATGGGTCGGCTTGACGGAGTGAGCGGAACTTGCCAGTAGCCGCTTTTCAGATCGAGCGTCGTAAGATATTTCGCGCCGCGCAGTTTATCGAGGGTGGCGGTGATCTGAGGTAATGGGTACGCGTCGGGTTCGGTCGCGTCGTTGACCTTCCAGAAATCTATGCAAAATCGGTGGCTGCCGTCTTTTTTTCTGACTACGACTACGGGAGAGCTCCAGGCGCTGTGTGAACGTTCGATTACTCCGTCTTGCTCCATTTTCTCGACTTCGTTGTCGATAATGGCTTGCATGGCCGGGTTACGAGGCCGGTACCTTTGTTTTATCGGACTAGCGTTCGGTTTTAAGCGAATGTCGTGTGCCGTTCGGTCGGTGAGCCCGCGGAGAGTTTCGAAGAGCGGTAACTCTTGTTCGAGGAACTCTCGTAATCATATTTCCTCGTCCGGCGTGCGCGGTGCTATCTCCTCGGTCGCGGCCGTCCCTGGGGTCGTCCGCGGGGTCGTCGAGCCGGATGGTGCCGGTACCGCGAGGCCGATTTTCGCCCAGAAGTCTACTCCGAGGAGCAACGCGTTCGCCAGGTTCGGCATGATCGAAAAATCATGCCAAATCGTGCGCCTCGTGGTCTGGATTGGTATACGGACGCGGCCGGGGAGGGTGATGCGGTGGCCGTTGGCCAGTTGCACCTCCTCTTCGTCGGGTACGATCGCGAAGCCGAGGTTTTGTGCGAGTCGTGCAGTTTCTTCGTTCACGAACGATATTTCGGATCCGGTATCGAGTAGCGCTAACAGTGATCTATCGTTTATTCGAATGTTTAGGTGTGGCCGGGGAGAGAATTTTACGTCGAGGACCGGGGGGTGGCCGGGTTTTCCGCGGTCCCGGTAGCGTTTCCCGGCGGGGGATGGCAGTCCTTCGTAAGGACTCCATCCTTGCCGCATTGAGAGCAGAATTTCTGTGCGGGGCGACGGCAATCGAAACGGGTGTGTCCCCGCTGTTTACACCTCCAGCAACATTCTCTCCGGTTATACGCGGCGGCGGTAATCGGTGTTTCAGTATTAATTTTCGCGGGGGTGCGCTTTTTCCGGTTCTGCTGTACTCTTTCATACTCGCTGGCTCGTTGCTGGAGGTCGCGAGGGCTATTGACGTCGCTTCGCCAGATGCGGTTTTGATAATCCGGGTGCAGATTCTCGTATAATTGCTCGACCTGTTCTTCGGTGGAGTATCCCCCCGCCCGGCGCATGAGCGTGAGTAGATGCGTCGCGTACTTCATGTAGGTTTCCCCGTCCTTCTGCGTACGATCGCGGATTTCGTTAACGAGCTGTAATCGGTATCGGTGGGGTAAAAACGTTTCTCTAAAATCCGCGACAAAGTCATGCCAATCAAACCATCCGTCGCGGTTGTTGCGGTACCAGAGAAGCGCATCTCCTTTTAGGAGTTCGGGCAGTCCGCGGAGCCAATGGTCGTCCGAGAATTCGTATGCGGCGCGGAGTTCGTCGATACGTTCGAGGAATGCCCAGGGATCTTTGCCCTCGAAATGTAGTCCCCATTTTCGCATTTGGTCTATGATCTGAGTGGTGGGGGGCGCGTGGGGCGTCGGGTGGTTGGCCGGAATCATGGTCGCGGGGGATGTCGCGGCGGGTACGGTCAGCGTCAGGGTCGGCGGGGGGACGTTTTCGGCCGCGGTGTTTTGGAACATCTCAGGGTTAGCGTCGATGAATTGGTTTAATCGGCCGCGGAGGTCTTCGACCGTGCCCTCGGTATCGAGGCCGAGAGTCTGGAGTTCGGTTATTAGCTCGGCTTTGGAGAGTCGGTAATAATACGCCTTCATTTTTCCCGCGTCTGGTGCCTGAGCCTTTCGGACCGGTCCCTGTTCGGGCGCCATCTTTAGCGGACCTCGTGCGCTATCGGGAAAGAAACGCGTCTTTTCTCTTTAGCACACGTCTCTTTAGCGGACCTCGTGCGCTATCGGGAAAGAAACGCGTCTTTTCTCTTTAGCACACGTCCCTTTAGCGCACCTTGTGCGCTCTCGGGAAAGAAACGTGCGTGCGCTATCGGGAAAGAAACGCGTCTTTTCTCTTTAGCACACGTCTCTTTAGCGCACCTCGTGCGCTATCGGGAAAGAAACGCGTCTTTTCTCTTTAGCACACGTCCCTTTAGCACACCTCGTGCGCTATCGGGAAAAAAAACGCGTCTTTTCTCTTTAGCACACGTCTCTTTAGCGCACCTCGTGCGCTATCGGGAAAGAAACGCGTCTTTTCTCTTTAGCACACGTCCCTTTAGCGCACCTCGTGCGCTATCGGGAAAGAAACGTGCGTGCGCTATCGGGAAAGAAACGCGTCTTTTCTCTTTAGCACACGTCTCTTTAGCGCACCTCGTGCGCTATCGGGAAAGAAACGCGTCTTTTCTCTTTAGCACACGTCTCTTTAGCGCACCTCGTGCGCTATCGGGAAAGAAACGTGCGTGCGCTATCGGGAAAGAAACGCGTCTTTTCTCTTTAGCACACGTCTCTTTAGCACACCTCGTGCGCTATCGGGAAAAAAAAACGTGTCTTTTCTCTTTAGCACACGTCTCTTTAGCGCACCTCGTGCGCTATCGGGAAAGAAACGCGTCTTTTCTCTTTAGCACACGTCTCTTTAGCGCACCTCGTGCGCTATCGGGAAAGAAACGCGTCTTTTCTCTTTAGCACACGTCTCTTTAGCGCACCTCGTGCGCTATCGGGAAAGAAACGTGCGTGCGCTATCGGGAAAGAAACGCGTCTTTTCTCTTTAGCACACGTCCCTTTAGCACACCTCGTGCGCTATCGGGAAAAAAAAACGCGTCTTTTCTCTTTAGCACACGTCTCTTTAGCGCACCTCGTGCGCTATCGGGAAAGAAACGCGTCTTTTCTCTTTAGCACACGTCTCTTTAGCGCACCTCGTGCGCTATCGGGAAAGAAACGCGTTTTTTTCTCTTTAGCACACGTCCCTTTAGCACACCTCGTGCGCTATCGGGAAAATGCTTCCAACATTTCGTGCGCTATCGGTACTATGTTTCATTTTCCTGTGTGTTATCGGGCAAATGTGCATATTACTTGGTGCGCTATCGGGATAATGCGCCATTTATTTGGTGTGCTATCGGGACGTGTGCTAAAGGGATGTGGGCTATCGGGAATTTTTTTAAATTCGACGTGTGCTATCGGGCTGTGCGCTATCGCACCGTGCGCTAACGGGACCCTCCCACGCGAGAATACCTAAATATCTGATACGCGACAACGCGAACCTGCTGATCCTGTTCAAACAGGATGGTACCAATTTGAAACACGTGTACAACGATCACGTAAATACCGACATGTCGTACGACGAATTTTGCTCGTTGTGTCACGATTGTTGGCAATGCCATTACGGTTGCGTAGTAATAGACAAGGACAGCGCGCTTTCGAACGGCCGATACAGAAAAGGATTTAACGTGTTCGCGATACCGCAAAAGCGATCAGTCAGTGCCGATACCTCGTCGGAGGTGAAACGTTAGCCTTATAGAAATCGACATTTTGTATTGTTTTCCCGCGATAGCCGCGATCAACGGGAGCGAGAATATTCGCGAACGCGAGAAGCTCGTGAAAGAGATTGCGAAAACGAGTAATTCGATTCGCAAGAAACTTCGCGCTTTGAAAACCGGTAAGATCGAGAAGGACATTGAATTGGACACGCACTTTAAACCTTTCATCGGACCGCTGAAAAAGATCGTCGATAGCTCGAACTTGACCGCGGTGAAAAAAGAGAAACCGACGGAGAGCGACGCTGACGCGAAAATTGAACCGCTATCCGTTCAACAGCGCGGGGAGGAGGAGGAGGAGGATGAGGAGGATAAGGAGGATTGGGAGGATGCGACGTCGAAAAAGAGAAAGCGATCAGGCTCCTGGTTGGATCTCCCATCGACACCGCTTAAATCTAATCAATCGAAACGAACGAAAGTACTACCGATAACCTCCACACCGTCCACGACGACGACGGGAACCGTGCAAGATACAATTCCCGAATTCTTCACAAGCGCGAATGTTTTTGAAACCACGGACGACTCGATCGCGACATCTGTACGAAAAACGTTGGAAACGTCGATGGGACAGGAAACGTTTCTACAATCGTTGCAAGATCACTTGGGTCCGCTGAGCCAAGAGTACATCATGGTTTTTCTGAGCGCCGAGCGAGGTATAGACCGCGCATACGGCGTTTATTTTAGCAAAGACGGACTGATGCTAGGTAATAAACGTTTTCAAGTGGACAACGCGGATACCATAATTGTCGATGGCGTACGATACGGCGGCACACCCGGCATTTACGAGTTGATCTTCAAAAGAATGCCCAATGATGGATATATCGTTGAGTCGTTCGAACTTTTTAATCTGTTTCAAAGTCATTGGAAACTCAATGCCTTGTAAATTTAATACTGTTGTGTAATGTCGGTACAAAGATTCCCGTTCTGAATGTCTTTCGGCTAGATGTAAAGCAGCCACCACTGACCACGCGAAGCATGCATTGTCCATCGATTGCACGTTGATCACCGCTTTCTTCGATTTAATTTTTTGAGGTAAATTGATGTAACATCCCGCGTGCAAAGGATTGTATTTGTTCATGTTCATAGTCAAATTAAGTATACGCGACAACGCCCACCCGCTGTCGCGTTCCTGAAACTCTTCGAGACGTGATAAAGTAGGATCGATAACGTGTCGCTCGTACCACTCGCGCAGATCGGACGCTTGAAAAAGTTCACGGTTTCCCGTGCTGACACTTTTGTTCGCACGTTGGTCACCCGTCACAAACTCGCCGTTGAACACAGTGTTTATCTTTACACTTGCGTGTCTTTGCATGACGTTCCGCACACGATCGAGCACGATGACTTCAGCGTCTTCGAGAAATTTTCGCGGTTTGATGTAATTGATATTTATCACCGCACCGGTTAGTACACGGTATTCGAACGCGGCATCAATCTCTCGCCAAACGAGTCTTTCCGCGTTATCGTCACTACTAGTGCCCGCCGCGTACTCACCACCGGTATGTACGAAACGTCTTTGCACCTTCGAGTCAATTCTTGCCACTAAAGATTGTCTGTTTACGCGGCTCTTATCTGTAATTAAGAGCCGCGGACGTTTTGATCGACAGTCTTCTTTGAGCTGCTCAATAAACTCCTCGCATCGCCGTATCCATGCAAAATATTCGTCCAAGGTAGCGATTTGGACGGATCGTTCCAACAGGTTGCGTTCCATTTCATCGAGATGTACTATGTTTTGTTTTTTAATACTGTATTTTTTACGCACTATTTTTATAGATTACGTCACATTCTTCGATGGAGCACTTACACGTGACTCGATCGCACGCTGAACAAAATCGTTTGCAATATTGAACGACATAGTGCGTAAGCATAAAACGATGAGATTGGAAGTAGGGGGCATTAAAGTGATTAATCTCCCAGTTATTACGTGCCAACAATACTTGACACAAAAACCTTCACCCTCGAATATGAACGTTCGCGTCGCGAAAACTAGCCGAAGACTGATCCGCAAGATGTGGATCCATAATCATCCTGGCGACAATAGATGCTATGCGTTTGTATAATTATCGTTAGACATATTCTGTTTATACATTCCAGCAGCCGGACATCGGCGCTCGCTTTTTGTAATATGCCGCGCCATAACCGAATACCGCCGCGACGGTTAAATCGTAATCGGCAGCGGCTCTTCCTAGAAAAAAACATGAAGAGGACTCCGCAACGGTTAAATCGGTCATCGGTGACAAATTTTATCAATTGTTTACCTCGGCTATTTTATCTTTTAACCGTCGTCAAACCATCGACGCTCGCTTTTGTAGTGAGACGCCGTAACCGAATGGCGGCTCGCATGTTCTAGAAGGGTGAGATCATTGCAGAGTCAAGTGTCTAACTCGCTGTTTTGTTTATATTTACCGATAAAATTCCAGCAGCCGAACGGCGCCCGTTAGCCTTTGTAATACCCCCGCGCCGATAAAGTGACAACCTCCCTCCCCCGGACCACCCTCGGCGTAGAACGTGGACACTTCCCCCCTCCTCCCTTTCGGCCTAGAACGCGGATACCTCCCCCCCCCTCACCCGAACGGCGGCGGTATCCCTTGTCAACGATATGTTTATCAATATTTAATAAACAACATGTCCCGACGCGCTCACCAATTCCCCCCTCCCGGACTCTTTGCTGGGGAACGCAGGTCTCTTCGCCCCGCTCCCCCCTCGCCCACGAGTCCCCCGGCCAGCTTCCCCCTCGCCATGGGGTCCCCCGCCGCCCCGCTCCCCCCCGCCCTTGAGTCCCCCCCCGCTCCGCTCCCCCCTTGCCAAGGGGTCCTCCCTGGTCATCCCTCGCCTTCGAGTCCCCCCCGCCCGCTCCTCCCTTGCCACGGGGTCTCCTCCGTCCCGCTCCCCCCTCAGATCCCCGGGGTAGATCTGTCAAAATATTATTTACTTACAAAAAACACGTACTGATCGATTTTTTCCAAAATTTTTTGTAAAAAACTATCATCGATTTTACAACTTTTAAGCCTAAATTGATAATGGGATAATAACGGGATCTATTTTTTGTTGATTTTTTAATTTCCATTTTTTATTTATCCGTGCTGAAAAATATAATATAAATCTTTTTTTCAGGCTTATCGGCAACAGTCATTGTTATTTATTTAAAAAAACATATTTTTATCATTTAATAAACATATGATCGATAATTTTTATTTGAATATATTACAATATATAATTAGTGCTTTAAAATATGTATTTGATTATTTTTTAGTCAATATTTGAAGGACAAAGTCCATTTTAAAAGAATTTGGTTAAGGTATTTATTCAAAAGTTTGCACATTTTCAATGTGCTAACTATAAGTGCTGACTAAAAAATAATCAAATACACATATTAAAGCACTAATCATATATTGTAGTATATTCAAATTAAATATTTGATTATTTTTTAGTCAGCACTTATAGTTAGCACATTGAAAATGTGCAAACTTTTGAATAAATACCTTAACCAAATTCTTTTAAAATGGACTTTGTCCTTCAAATATTGACTAAAAAATAATCAAATACATATTTTAAAGCACTAATTATATATTGTAATATATTCAAATAAAAATGATCGATTATTTGTTTATTAAATGATAAAAATATGCTTTTTTAAATAAATAACAATGACTGTTGCCGATAAGCCTAAAAAAAAATTTATATTATATTTTTCAGCACGGATAAATAAAAAATAAAAATTAAAAAATCGAAACAAAAAATAAATCCCGTTATTATCCCATTATCAATTTAGGCTTAAAAGTTGTGGAATCGATGATAGTTTTTTACAAAAAATTTTGGAGAAAATCGATCAGTACGTGTTTTTTGTAAATCAACAATTTGTGTCAAAAATGTAAAAAACTTATAGAAATACAGTTTGAACGATTTTTTTTATTATTTTTATCAAAAGTGTGTTTAAAAAGACAAATTTTGAAAAAAAAACGTCCTATTTGGCCCATTTTCCGCAAAGTTATGGGCGTTTAAAAAAAAAGTAACGTAATTTTTCAAAAATCGATATTTTGAAAACGGTTTGACAAAAAAATTTGAAAAAAATCATGGAGGGCACTTTCAACCAATACTATAACATAAAAAATTTTCAAAAAAATTGGAGATGCAAAAGCCAAATGGTGTCCGATTTGGCGTGGAACGCCCCATATATATATATGTGCTGTGTGTGTGCGGGACTTACTACTTGATGAGTTTTTGAATGTTGCGTTGGAATTCTCCCGAAATGGACGTTGGTCTCGTCGGTGGGTGAGTCGGGGCGACTGATGATTGGTCGGATCTCCTTCACTGACTTTAAACTTGGAATCGTGACTTGAAATGAGCGAGATCACGATTATAAAACCGAGCAATACGTAGACCCAAGCTTGGGAGACTGAGAGAATTGTTCTGAGCTGCGAGTCCCGTGATGTCGCGATTTATATAGGAAAATATAAAGAATGGAAGGGATGGGTTTCGTATGGAATGTCTGGTTTTCATTTTGGGAACTTTTGGTTGGCGGGACGTTTCTAATTATTTTTTATAATAAATAATTAGGATAAAGTAAGGGATTTTTTATTGGGCGAAATGTTTCTCGCCCAAGAGGTAGATTTCAAGTTTTCACCTATCCTAGAGAGCTAGAGACGGTTATCGGTTTTTCACGGCCGTTTATTGGTGAGTCTTCTAGTAAGGCCCCCACTGCCTTATTAGGGGTGCAACCCATCGCTTTTCCCAGTGTCGCTTAACGCATCTGTTTTTCGACTATCGCCGATTTTCACTTTTTTATTAGGGGTCCTTATTTATCTCGCGACCCTCTTCTTATGTTAGCAGACGATCCATACCTTTCAATCTTAAGTGCAAACAAAAACTTCCACTATGTGTATTTTAGAACACGTCTTAGGCTTTGTTTTTGTTTGTCGGAAACATCGTACGAGCAACCCTCGCTCGATGCAATAAAGATCTTTACCAATTTTATCTGCGACTAAGGCCCCTTTCGCGCGTCATGCCGCCGGGTGGGCCAGACAACTGATAGAATTTGTCTGGGAGGTCGCTTTTAGTTCCTCAAGCAAATAGGTAGTTTGATCATAAAAAAAGGAATGCGAGGAGATCAAACCTCGCTCGCCGATCGATAACCGTCTGCGCTTAGTTTACTTATCTTAAACCTAGGGCTATCTTAGGTACCTAAGAATTCTCACGAAAAAGGGGAATCGTGGAGTCTCCAGGACGTAACCCCCGCCTTAGACAAATGTTGGGGGCGTAAAACACAACATTTGCGGATTAATTGTTTGAGAAATGACTTCCGTTTTTCGCGACCTTCTTTATCCCTTTTTTTTTAAGGGTTTGGTCTTGGTTTCTGTTTAGAGAAGGAGGAAAGAAAAAGACGACTTCCATAAATCCGTCCTTTATTCTTTCGTCTTTCTAGTTTATGCTGTTGCCTGCATGTGCATGTATTAGATTGTCAGATCAAAGATTTTAGAGAATGATAATTGAAAATAAAAGAATGATAATTCTGATTACATGCACATTCAAACACAAGAGGAATATTTAATATATACGCATATATATTTTTCTACTTATTTGATAATGTCTTAATGCTATTCGCAACGCGCAAGATTTCGGTTTGTGTGAGGCTGTCTTTCCTTCCTTTAATGGGGCAATAATGGTGCCATTACTAGCTAGAATGGATTGTCCACATGGCTGTTGTCCGTCCCGAGGCGTCCCTTCTTTTTTTTTGTGACAGTTTTTTCAACTGACCCGTGCGGTAACCCCAACTCCTTGTTTTTATATAGGCCTTGCCGGCTTGCTGACAAATTTTAATGTATTTGTGACATATCGCAGGTTTAATACTTGCCATTTAATTATAGCTGGATTGCTATGTACCCGTCTGATTCGGCATGGTATCCTTATGGATTAGATCGCCGAGGACGACGAGGGGCTAGCTGATTTTCATCTAGCAGCAGTTTTGTATAGCAATGGTGGCAAGTTACAATAAAATAGATGAAATTCTCGAACGGAATAACTCATCGGGGTGCCGTTGGTAGTCGGTATATATATATATATGGGCAGATCCATTACTTTTCGACCAAAGATTGCGGGGGTGGGTCACCGATTTTGATGCCGATTTTTTCCTCGAAAGTACACTAGAAAAGGAGATGATCTTGAAAATTTGACCCCGATTCGATCAAATCCGGCTGCTGGAAAATTTTTTGAATTTTGAAAAAAGTCGATTTTTCAGTCATTTTCAAAAATTTATATCTCAGTTTCTATATAACTTAGAGACTCGTTTGAGGCCGCATTCTTTTCTGTAAACCCTCTACTTTTAAGGAAAAAATTGTTTATTGGTTTACACTCAAGTCCGGCTTCACGGCGAGCTGCTAACTAAACCACTGTTTTAGAGAAATTTTGCCTATTTTTGAAATGCTGTCATATCTACAGTTTTCGAAGTAGAAGGTTGATCAGCAACTGATATTTTTTGTTCAGGTATACTCTGAAGAAATCTACCCACTTTTTACTTGATTGCTTCTATTTCGTTAAGTTATGGCCATCTAAAGCCAATCATCTTTCGAAAAATCGCCATTTTTAGATAACCAGAACTTTTTTCTTTTAATTCGAAATTTTTTGAAATTTTCAGGGAATATACTTCATTATATTTTTAAACAATCCTGAAAATTTCAATTTTGAAATAGAAGTGGTTTCCGAGTTATGAAGTTTTTAAAATGTCAACTTTTCGATTTAATATGACATTTTTTGTGGTTTTATCATCAATTTTGTAAATTTTATGTAAATAATTGGTATTTTTTGGAAAATATATTCGAAAATAAGAAGCAAAACGGATTGTTTGAGAAAATTGAGGGAAAAAATTAATATTTTTTATTTTGATTTATTTGTTTAAAATTGTTCAATGTTTATAGTACTAACGTTAATACTGTTATTTTTAATGTTTATTGTTAAAGATGGTATAGTTTTATATGTTATAATATGAAATACACATGTTTTACTTATTCTATTTATACTACTTAAGGGTCGACAGAAGACCCAGGCAAACTCCGAATTGATATTGGAGACCTCGCGTGGTGACAACGCGAAACTCCGGTTTCAGTGTTACCAACGTTGAAAAACTACATTGAATTGCTCACGCTGACGCACGGTAGAGAGACATATGCTACTGCAGCGTTGCCGCGTCTGTGCGGCGTTGCCGCGTGCTCCCTGCTTTAGCAATACGGCCTGAAATGCTTTCTGGCCGTCCGTAGCAGAAGGCAGTAACGTACCAAGGCTAGCAAGCACCCGCTTTTTATAAATTACATGCATTTTTATGCACACATGTGTATATAAATATAATATGTATCTAATTATTATGTATTTGTTTATAATTGTTTGATGACAAATAATAACTAACATAATTAAGAATGTGAATTAGTATATATATAGTGTATTGACGCGGGTACTTATTAGACGTGGCAATTTACTGCATCTCTTGCACCTCCAGCCACCTCTAATAATTTTTTGTCTTGTAATGTAAATCAATGATATAAAACTCTTTTAAAGGATCTATCCATTTTTGATGGGGTAAAATAATAACTTCTATAACAAAATGCAATAAATGTTAAATTTATAGTATTAATTTGAAGAACTAATTTTATTCTGTCTTTATATAGAAAAATATACACTCAGTTTTAACATTAGAGTTAGATGGTAACGCAGCTGATGAACAGTATAGATAACAAATTGAATAAAAATCTTAATTATTAATATCATTATGTTATAATAATATAATATAATATTAATATCATTATGTTATAATAATTAAGATTTTTATTCAGTTTGTTATCTATACTGTTCATCAGCTGCGTTACCCTCTAACTCTGATGCTAAGACTGAGTGTATATTTTTCTATATAAAGACATAATAAAATTAGTTCTACAAATCAATACTGTAAATTTAATATTTATTGCATTTGTTATAGAAGTTATTATTTTACCCCATCAAAAATGGATAGATCCTTTGAAAGAGTTTACATAAAAAGCTCAGCGTTGGAAACCTCATATTATTCACAATTCTCCATTATTTGTTTTAAATCTTGATAGTCTGAAGTCTGAAGTTGTAACTTTCGCGTTATCTCGCTCGGAATTCGCTCGCCAAGCCAGGGTGAGAAAACGTGGAGACACTGGTTGGTTTTACACAAAGCTGTTTATTCTCACTATTTACAATACAGTTTGATGGGGGCGTGAGTGTCGGTGCGTGTGTGTGTGTGTGTTGCTCCACTGAGCCGCAGTGTACGTGTGCCGGGTTGAAACGCGGTCGTAATGAGACGGACTTGCGGACAGGCGCGGAGGCGCGGCTGCCTGACGGATTCGCGGGCAAGTACGGATTCACGGTTGCCTTACGGATTCGCGTATCGGCGCAGAGGCACGGTTGCCTTGTGGATTTGCGGGCAGGTAGGTTGGTCAGGAGCTCAGTCGGGAGCACCCAACTGAGCGGCCTGTACACCGGGAGCGCCCGGCTTGAAGACGGGAGCGCCCGTCTTCCGTACGGCGGAAAGGGTTAGGAGCGCCCGACCCAGAGGCAGGAAAGGGCAGGTAATACCAACCGGGAGCACCCAGCTGGAAAGGCCCGTACCCTGGAAGCGCCCAGGTGAGAACGGGAGCACTCGTTCTCTGTACGGAGGAAGTCGTTGGGAGCGCCCAACGTGGTGAAGTGGTCTCGGAGAGCGGTCGTGTCGGGAACAGGAGTCGGACAGGACTGGTGACCAGGGTGTGCAAACTCCTATGGTTTTATCAGCGACGGAAGAAGTTGAGTTAGTTCAATCTTGTGTAGTGAAAGCGCAGGCGGCAGCACTGTTTCCCCCACCATCATCCAGTCTATATTTCGCTTGATTTCTAACGACTTCTAACAACTGAACGACTTCATCGGATCGGACTTCATAACGAGAACGATTGTGAACGATTGCTGCGATTGCTGACGATTGCATAGCATTGAGAAGTGTTGAGAAGTGAGTTATTGAAAGTGAGATAAAAGTGAGGCATTTAAGGAAGGTTAGCAAAGGAAATTTCTGATTACAGGCAGATACGAGACGAGAAGAAGAAAGGAAGAAGAAATTTGGAAACAGAGAAGATTCGCACACATATAATACTTATTAAAATATTTTTTAGTTTATTACATACATTATCATTTAATTATTATTATTATTATTATTGCATGTAAATTTATTCTATTTCTTATTTATTACTTATATCAGAGCATATGTAGTATGTTTCATTGATACATAATTCTAAGACAGCAGATTTTATTCATTTCAGATTTTATAAAAAAATTTTAGATTTACAGGAAAAATGGTTTGGAAGTGTTGCGTGCCAGGATGTACGACATCGTCTAAGCTTCCAGCACACACATTACCGAAAAATGTGGACAGAGCGCATACATGGCTAAGAGCAATTCAACGGATTGATCTGATTGGTAAGTTAAAAACAAATTTTAATAATTAGTATACATACATAAGGCTATAAAATATAATACAAATAAAATCAAGAAAAGGCCAGCAACGGTTATAGCGGATCTCATAGTATTGAAATAATATTTATTTGTAATTTTATATTCATTTTTTTCAAATTGTTCTATTTTTGGCCTTGCAAATTTTAAATTTTTGTACAATTAATTATAAAGTTAATTATTTAAATAATAAAATAAGTGCTATAATTATTAAATACTATAATATAGAAAAGTATTTAAATATTGTGTTTTAATGTTTTTTAATTTATTGTGTTACAGATGCACCAAAGGAAGTATTATCAAAACTAAGAATTTGCTTTGACCATTTTTCTGATGATTCAATAATATCTTATGGAATTAAGCGACGTCTTAAAGATAATGCAATACCTACATTAAATTTGCCATTAGAAGTAGAATTAGAAGTAGATAATTCGATAAATAATGTAATTGATAATAATAATGTTATTAATCAATTAGCACAAATTCCAGAAAATGATCAAAGCAATCCTAATGTTATGATAATATCCGAACCACATGAAGAATGCAGCAGTGTACAAACAATTGAAGAGGAAAGATCAACACAATTTAATGGAAAGGAACAAGGAAAGAAAGTAATAAATAATAATACACCAAACGTATGTCTTCGATTACAAGAAAAGATAAGACGATACCAAAAGCTATTAAATAAGAAAAAGCGAACAATACAAGTACTAAAAAAGAAGAAACATGAAAATGAATGGGAGAAAATTTTGAAAAATACATCTCAAATGCAGAGTACATTTATGGACATGATAAGAAAAAATTACAACTCCTTACCACAGGTACTTATATATATATTTTTTTTCTTCTTAAATATAATTTGTAATGATAAATTTGCAATTTAAATATTACAATTAAATTTTATAAAAATTATCCAAAATTTTAGAAAAATTACTAAATCTTTCGTCTTTATTACTTTTTAATTATATATAAAATTTGTAATAATGTATATGCATGTACATATATGTATGAAATATATTTTTCAAACTTTAATATTTTAATATTTTAAACTTCAATATTGCATAAATATTTTCAATTAAATTTTTCCTCACCTTGTTTTTTAGATAATTTTTTTAAAATTTTGTTGTAATATTTAAATTACACATTTATCATTACAAATTATATTAATTTTTTTACATTAATGTTCTGTACTATATATAGCTTTTTTAGACACTTTGAAATATTTTTATAATTTTATTTACATTTTAAAGTATCTAAAAAGCAATAAAGTACAAAACATATTCGCTCTTATTATTATTACATTATTATTACAAATAATACTGCAACAATGTCAGAATATTAAACACTTTTTTTATTTTTTTTTTTAATGTTTTGTATATTTCAAAGCCATTATTAATATCTGTGGAAAAGATATTTAATGAGCAAAAAGGGAGCAACATTACATTGCAAGAAAAGAACCAAATTATGCAATTATTGTATGATATAAACGAACAGAATATACTGGAACAAGTAAGTACTAAGTGAATGAGATGGTAATTTTCAACAGATATGCTACAGTTTTCTTTGCCAGCATGACATTTTCTCAAAAATATATAAAATATTAATGATGACTAGTTACAATTTTAACTATTTTTTCAAGAGGTTGATATTAAAGACAAAAATTTTATTTTTTGAAATATATTGATTATGCATAATAACAATGATGCATATACTTGTTGGTGTAATAATAATATTTGAATTGAATAAATGCTTGATTCTTTTGGTTTTGATTTATACTTTTAGGCATGTTATATGGTATGCAATATTGTTCTTCACATTTTTCTTTAATATTTTTACAAATTGTAAACTTTATTGATGGATAATCTTAATTGTTAATCTTATTTTTTTCAGTACATACATATGCCAGTATATATATATATAACATATTAATGTATGTATTTCATCTGGTATAGTAGGTAAGCTATGCCGATTCTAACCATGGGATTTGAGGGGGGTGAGGGGCGGGGGGAACCGCGGGCGGGGGAAACCGCGGGCGGGGGGGAGGGGGGAACCGCGTTTTTAGAGCGCCGCGGGGGGGGTGGAGGAGGGGGGAAACCGCGGGGAGGGGGAACCGCGTTTTTCGAGCGCCGCGAGGAGGGGGAGGGGGGAACCGCGTTTTTCGAGCGCCGCGGGGAGGGGGAGGGGGGAACCGCGTTTTTCGAGCGCCGCGGGGAGGGGGAGGGGGGAACCACGTTTTCCGGCGCCGCGGGGCGAGGGGGTCCGAGTTTTCCGGCGCCGCGGGGCGAGGGGGTCCGAGTTTTCCGGCGCCGCGGGGCGAGGGGGTCCGCGTTTTCAGGCGCCGCGGGGCGACCGCGTTTTCGCCGCGGGAGGGGTCCGCGTGCAACGGCCGCGCCGGTTCGCGTGACGTCACACGCTCGCGTTATCTCTCCCTCGCCTTGGTCGCGCGCGTCTTCTCGTTCGCGCGCGATCCCTCCTGGCCCCCGGCCGCCGTTCGCGCGCCCGACTTTCGGCCCCCGTTCGCGTTATCTTTCCCGGCCTCCGGCCCCCGTTTGCGCGCGGTCCCTCTCGCTCCCGGCTTCCGTTCGCGCGCGTCTTCTCGTTCCCATCACCCATTATAGCTACATTATTTTTTATATCATTTTAAGTGATTTCTTTTTTATTGGAAATATGAGGAAGAATATTTAATAATTTATATGAGACAGATGAGAGAAAACGTTTAATGATCGAGAGTTCTAATTCTGAACCGTTGACAGTGTACAAGGGAACGGTAGAC
>JASTWP010002155.1:0-49233 GCA_030770255.1 Temnothorax ravouxi | reverse complement strand
TTTTTTCAGGTGATAGTTTCAGTAACAGCTGTTGCATTTGCATTATCTCCGACTGGATAAAATGTAGGGCGATATGCGCATTGTTTCCGTCTTTTCTTTCGAGTATGATAATACTGTTCGAGCTATGCAGGGATAGGTAACGACCGAGAAAACGAGACGGATGTAAAGCCGAATGTATCTCTTGTGTTTAGAAGAATACGTTTAACATAAAATGAATGAACGAAACGATTCGATACAAAGTAATTTGCCTCCGCGTTCGCGATGATCGAGAGTAGAGAGATAACCAAACAGAACGGACAGACTATTGAGAAGAACATGGATCACAATAAATGGTAGATAGTAAACCCGACGACGCAGTCGGTAACGCTTGATGGCGCCCCGATATATCGATAGGGACATCGACTTTGAGTACGAGAATTTGCGATATCCCTAACACCCTCTCTCAAATTTGAGTGCGTGAGGCTGCGATGTCTTTCATCCCAAGTCCATTGGTACAGAACGAATGTTTGCTGCTCGGTAGGCCTTGGTAAGAACGTCGGCGATCATGTCCTCCGTGGGTGTATAGACGAGGTTGATCCGGTGATCCGTCAGGGCCTGTCTAATAAAATGACATCTAATGTCAATGTGTTTTGACCTGGAATGGAAGACCGGGTTGACAGCCAGCTTCGCAGCGCCTTGGTTGTCGTTATGAAGTGTTACCTTCCCGAGTGATGGTAACCCAATCTCTGAAAGAAGTTTAGATAAATAAATGGCTTCCCTTGCAGCATCGCTAAGGGCGGTATACTCCGCTTCAGTGGATGAGAGAGCCACGGTTCTTTGCTTTCGCGACTCCCACGATATAGCAGCGTTGGCTAGTAGGAACACAGATCCAGTGTACGACCTGCGATCCAGGCCGCAGTTGCCCAATCAGCATCCGTATATCCGATAAGGGCCCTTTCCACATTTCGTGTAGTACAATCCGTGGTTGATGGTGCCCTTGAGGTATCTGAGTACCCTCTTGGCAGATGTCCAGTGGACTCGTTTAAAAAGGTGCACCATTGGCTTAGTGCGCTTACTGCGTGAGCAATATCAGGGCGAGTTCCCTGTGCCAGGTACATCAGCGAACCTAGGAGTTCGCGATAGGGTAGTTTTGATTCGTCTACGTCCGTGTCTTCGACAGCACCATGCAGCTTGACACTAGCATCCAGAGGTGTTCTTCACTGGCTTACAATCGGTCATGCCAAATTTGTCTAGAACGTCACGGATGTATCCAGCTTGAGATAGATGTATCCCGTCCTTGATCCGAGATATTTCAATCCCGAGACAATATTTTGGGTATCCAAGATCCTTGATTACGAAGACCTTGGCCAGTTCTTCTTTCAAGTGAATGATGGTGGTTTCATCGCGAGAAGCTATGATAATATCGTCTACGTAGACCAATACCAGCGTTCGTTTCTCCTTGTCGTAGTACACGCACGGGTCGGCATGGGTTGGAGTCAGTCCAAGTTTCTTGAGAGCTTCGTCCAGTCGTTCGTACCATCGACGGCCTGCCTGACGAAGGCCGTATATTGCCTTCTCGAGCTTGCATACCTTGTTACCCTTCTTGAGCGCATACAACATCTTTTTAGCCTTCTCGATCAGAACAGCGTTAGATTCGGTCGCAATGATCCTCTCAAGCATCTCCTGTAGCATCTCCGGCATCTCCATGTATACTAAACATGTCCATTATGCCATTTAGATAGGCAAGTAGTGATGTCAATTTGTGAGATCCGCATGCCTTGCTCTACGGACGCAGCCATGAGCGCCCTCAACGAACTGAGTCTTGCAACCGGGGCGAATGTATCGTGGAAATCTACGCCAGGACGTGTGAGAATCCCCTTGCAACTACGCGGGCCTTCCTTCGTTCCAGCTCTCCGTTCGCCTGTATTTGTTCCTCAGCACGGTTCGGCAGCCTATCACCTTTTCGCCATTGGGTCTGTCAACGAGTGTCCAGGTGTCGTTGCTTACGAGAGACTTAATCTCGGCATACACAGCGTCTCGCCATTCATTACCGTCTGGACCTGAAACAGCCTGAGAAAGAGATATTTCAGAAGCGGCCATGGCAAACTGCGCGTCGAACCACTCCAGATCTTCGGCCATATTCTCTTCTTCGGGATTTTCCTCAACGGTCGCGGGCCGACTCTGTTGCAAAACCGGTCCTTTCATGTGGTACTGCTTAGCTGGTCGACCAGGTTTCCCGTACGAATCTTCCGTGGACGTCCAGGACCTCGTACAAGCGGTTGATCTTCGTTGAAGTGGTCATCTTCATTTGCAGATGGTAGCGGATCGTCATCCTCGTCTTCATCTTCAGCCGTGATATCAGCATCTGCTGGATCTTCGGTGCTCGACGATGGATCATTTCATCATTGTTTGCGATATCTATCCCTAGGTTTTGAAGTGAGTCATCATCTTCATCGAGAAGCTTCGTCCGACCATTTGTCGTTTCATTACTTATGAAGTCTTCGTAAGTGTTATTCGTGTCGAATCCATCCAGGAATTTCACATCCCTTGCGACAATGACTTTTCGGTCCTTCGGGATCCAGATGCGGTAACCCTTGGAAGTGTCAGCATAACCGACGAAAATGCCTTCGACGGTTCTGGGCTCGAATTTTCCCTTATTCGGATTCTTATTTAGAACGTGTACCTTACATCCGAATGATCTAAGATGACTTATGTCGGGCTTCTCGCCTTTCCATTGTTCGTAAGGAGTACATCCATCCAAACTCTTAGTGATGCAACGATTCCGTATGTAATTCGCAGTGTTGATAGCTTCTGCCCAAAATTGTGTCGGGAGTCCGGATTGTGCCAGCAGGCAACGAGCGGTTTCAATCAGCGTTCTGTTTTTCCGCTCGGCTACCCCGTTTTGCTCAGGAGTATGCGGAATGGTTAGGCGTCGTTGAATTCCGGAATCCTTCAATATACGATCCATGGCGGAGTTGCAAAACTCCTTTCCGTTGTCCGAATGAAAAGCCTTCACCTTGAGACCTGTCTGATTTTCGACGAAGTTCTTGAATTCGATGAATTTGCTTGTTGCTTCATCCTTACTCTTCAGAAAGTAGACTTGACACCATCTTGTATGATCGTCGATGAGCGTCATGAAGTAGCGCGCGCCTCCCGTTGAATTTACTCGCATTGGTCCGCAGAGATCAGAATAAATGATGTCGAGGCGGTGCTGTGATCTGTTAGCTCGAGATGAGAATGGAAAACTTGTTAGTTTCTGTGTGATGCATATTTCGCAGTTCGAAACTTTGGAGTTATCCTTCAGCTTGAATCCGGATGCTGCTTGAGTTTTCGACATTAGTAGTAAGTCTCTTAAGTTAAGATGGCCGAGGCGTTGATGCCAGATTTCGTATCAGAGTATTTCTTCTGCGAGACTGTATTAGCTTGTTCGCCGGATCCTTTCAGAATATATAAGTCACCTTGACGTTCAGCGGTGAGCTTAATATTTCCTTTGATGTCCTTTACGGATGCTTGGTTTGAGCCGAATACGACTTGATAGCCTTTGTCCACAATCTTGGCTACAGATAATAGGTTGGTTCTCAGATCTGGAACATGCAGGGTATTTTCCAGTCGAATCCTTTTAGTTTTATTATTAACTCTCGTGAGAAGTTCTACGTTCCCTTTTGCATCCACCGTACTTGTTGCGTTGTTGGCTAACCTGATGTCGCTTTGTGTGGACATCGAGTTTGTCAGCATTCGAGCGTCTTTGCATAGATGAGACGTATTCCCGCTGTCGAGACACCATTGACTTGCGCCTACAAATCTCTGCGGGCTCGGATGACGAATACTGAGCGACTTCCGCGAAGAAACTTTAAAAAACGATTATTTATTTTTAACAGCAAACATTCAAGCATAGCCCAGTAAAAACAACCTCAAAATGATGTCAAAGTGACATCAAATTGATGAGAAAAATGTTGAAATGAGTGATCAAAATGATGGCAATATAACTGTATAACGTCCCATATCATGATAGTGATTTGGACTGTCATTTTGACGTCTGTTTGACATCAAGATGACAATCACCGTGTACAAGAATATAAATGCACGATTTAAATTAAATTATAATAAACAAGAGCAAAATAAGAACAAAATATATTATTAAATATATTATATTACACACGGTACAACAGTTCATAGATGAGTTAACATTATTATAAATATACATTTAAAGAAATAATAATAAGGGATGAGCTACGAGTTATCACTTTTGGTTACTTAATACGTTAACCAAAGGATTATACGCGTCATATTATGATAATATTTTTGTATTACAAGTCGCGATAAAGCCTTAAGAATCAGAACGACGAAACATTTCACCTTTTATTTTGTCAATAAGTGCCTGATGTCTCAGGAAACTCCGGATCCCAAAAACCTTTAAAAAGATTATATTTATTATAAAAAACATAAAAAAGTGATAATAAAATAAAATATTATACCTTCAGGTGTATTCGGTCGCTTATATTTGTATCGATGTCGCGAGACTTGATTCTTCCGTTTTTTAAAATCTTCTTCTGACAATGACAACATTTCATAATACTAAAAATCAAATATCATGAATTACTTTTTTATAAGAAAAACATTTATATATATTTATTTATATATTTATTTATATATATTTATTTATATCTCATATAAATTATACTGTTAATATTGCATTAAAAATAAAACTCACTTCTCTACATTGCCAGCAATCCGAGCCGTTTAATTTCGCTCTGTCATTTTTACATCGCATGTTAAGCTTTTTTTTTGACCATCTATAAATAATGTTTTTTATTAGATATTTAAGCAACTTACGTTACCACAACTGTTAAGTGATATTTGCATATTAATCTTATCCTTTTTTAACAATTTTTTTTTCAGGTTACTTATTTTCAGTAACAGCTGTTGCATTTGCATTATTCTCCTCGACTGGATAAAATGTAGGTCGACATGCGCATTGTTTCCGTCTTTTCTTTCGATATGATAATACTGTTCGAGCTATGCAGGGATAGGTAACGACCGAGAAAACGAGACGGATGTAAAGCCGAATGTATCTCTTGTGTTTATTGGAAGAATACGTTTAACATAAAATGAATGAACGAAACGATTCGATACAAAGTAATTTGCCTCCGCGTTCGCGATGATCGAGAGTAGAGAGATAACCAAACAGAACGGACAGACTATTGAGAAGAACATGGATCACAATAAATGGTAGATAGTAAACCCGACGACGCAGTCGGTAACGCTTGATGGCGCCCCGATATATCGATAGGGACATCGACTTTGAGTACGAGAATTTGCGATATCCCTAACAAATACCGACGGACTTTGTGGCTCATTATTTTCTTTATTATTTTTGTGATGCAAAACATTTGCATCTGATGGAACAAATTCAGTATCGGAACCTAATTCCAATAATGGGACATTATCGTTTTCTTGCATAGCTTTATTTAAGTGTTGACATCGCTTCACATCCTAATAATTGTTTTCGAACAAGGTATTAATTGCATTAACTGTAATTTGGGATAAAAAATGACTACAAAATCACACGTATATATATATATATCACCCATTAATTAGGAACACCAATAGAACCCCATAAAACCCAATTTTCAACTTCATAGTAGCGATCCCCATAAAATTAGTAATCTTTTGGTACAGGTTTCATCAACAAAAAATTAAAAAAATTTTGGCACCGGTTTCAAGAAAATCGATCCATTAATAAAAAATTATCCATTAATGAAAAATTAAACTTATTCTTCAAAAATTAAAAAAATTTTGGCACTGGTTTCAAAAAAATCGGTCAATTAATACTTATTATTTCTCGAGATTTGAATAATTTCCAAACCGGTTTCTAAAAAATCGGTAACGAAAAACTATCTATACAAAAAATTTAGCTTGATATCTCAAAGTTTGCGGAAATTGGAGCAATCACGTTATTAGCAATTTTTTTAATTCTATTACATTCTTTAGTTATTTCTAATCCTATTTTATATATAATTCGCTTTAAAATTCGGTCCATTAACGAATGAGTAGTTCGCGGACAGACAGACAAACAGTCGGGTTTTATATTATAAGTATGTTTTTGGCACCAGTTTTAAGAAAATCAATACATTAATGAAAAATTAAATTTTTAGCACCAGTTTCAAGAAAATCAATACATTAACGAAAAATTACCAATATAAATTATCAATAAAAAAAATGTAAATACATATTTCGCGGACAGAAGAATTAGATAATTTTTAACACCAGTTTTAAAAAAAATCAGTACATTAATGAAAAAGTTAATTTTTTTCTGAACCGGTTTCCCAAAACATCGGTAACGAAAAATTAACCACATCATGGCAATTCCCGGAAAATTTTACCTCTACATCATATACAATTCTTTGAGATACAGTCCATTAACGAATGAGTAGTTCGCGGACAGACAGACAAACAGTCGGATTTTATATTATAGTATAAAGTATGATAGAGATATATATTATTTTTCTCGCGCGTTGCGCGGATGTACCGGTGGAATGTGTTTCAAAATTTTTCAAATTTTTCGAGGATGGCGGTGATGTGTATAATTTTTCATAACCGATTTTTTGGAAACCGTAATCTCTGCAATCAAAATATTAATATCGTTTAATATCAATACTACATTCTTTAGTTTTTTCTACCCCTATTTCATGAAATTCTCTCAGATTCGATCAATTATTTCCCGAGAAATTTGAAAATTTTCTGAGCCGGTTTCTAAAAAAATTAGTAACGATAAATAATACACTTTATAGCACTCCCCAAAAAATTTTACCTCTACTTCATATACAATTCTTTAAGATTGGACCGGTATCAGAAATTTTTACAATTTTTCGGGAAATAATTGACCGAATCTTAAAGATTTATAGATCAAACAGGGATAGAATTTTCCGGGAAGTACTATAAAGTGTATAATTTTTCGTAACCAATCTTTTTAAAAGCCGGTACCGAAATTTTTTAACTACAATATCTCGATTCTACGATCGTATAATCGTCTTTGAATGCGTTTCAAATTGTTTGCGGAGCGCCGCTGTTAGCGCTATTGATGCGTCATTCTGTCTTTGTTTTACATCTAATAAGCAATAAAGATAAATAAAATGATGCAATACTTGCAATAGCGCTAATAGCGCGCTCCGCGAACGCAACTTTTATGAGCAGAATGAAGATTAGAAACTTTAAACTGAGATGTCTTTTCTTTTATCTGCCTCGTGTTTATCCATATAACAATTGATATGATGAACCATCGTCGCCAGCTTACAGACAGTTTTATCGCGTTTAAAGAAAATGTTTAATTAACTGAGTTAGCTCGAGACATAGACTGTTTCCATCGAGGGTTCAAATCGGGTCAGAGTCAGCCAGGTCAGCCAATAGCTATGCTGGTTACAATTGCAATTAGGTTAATTCCGTTATAACCAGCATAACCATTGGCTAACTGGTTGACTCTGACCCGATTTAAACCCTCGATTGAAACATAGTCATATAAGCGTTCGAAATCAAAAAACGGTGCATCGATGGCTTGTGTACGTATACAACCAGTTTACACATAGTTTTATCGCGTTTAGAGAAACGAGCGTACGACTGATAATCTGATCCCAGGAATTCCACCGCACTGCAATATTTACCTTTTTTAATTCTCCGCACGAGCTCGGGCCGTCTATTTTCACGATCTACGCAATCTAAAATTTCTGGCTCACTAGTTCCTTCGCCTTCCTTTCCTTTTTGGTTACTGGCTCCTGCTTTGTCTGTCCTACCTCTTTCTTTACACAGGACAATACGGCTGAAAAAATGTTTAATTAACTGAGTTAGCTCGAGACATATAAGCGTTCGAAATCAAGAAACGGTGAATCGATGGCTTGTGTACGTATACAACCAGCTTACAGATAATTTTATCGCGTTTAGAGAAACGAGCGTACGACTGATAATCTGATCCCAGGAATTCCACCGCACTGAAATATTTACCTTTTTTAATTCTCCGCACGAGCTCGGGCCGTCTATTTTCACGATCTACGCAATCTAAAATTTCTAGCTCACTAGTTCCGCGCCTTCCTTTTTGGTTACTGGCTCCTGCTTTGTCTGTCCTACCTCCTTCTTTACACAGGACAATACGGCTGAAAAAATGTTTAATTAACTGAGTTAGCTCGAGACATATAAGCGTTCGAAATCAAGAAACGGTGAATCGATGGCTTGTGTACGTATACAACCAGCTTTCAGATAGTTTTATCGCGTTTAGAGAAACGAGCGTACGACTGATAATCTGATCCCAGGAATTCCACCGCACCGCAATATTTACCTTTTTTAATTCTCCGCACGTGCTCGGGCCGTCTATTTTCACGATCTACGCAATCTAAAATTTCTAGCTCACTAGTTCCGCGCCTTCCTTTTTGGTTACTGGCTCCTGCTTTGTCTGTCCTACCTCCTTCTTTACACAGGACAATACGGCTGAAAAAATGTTTAATTAACTGAGTTAGCTCGAGACATATAAGCGTTCGAAATCAAGAAACGGTAAATTGATGGCTTGTGTATACGTATACAACCAGCTTACAGATAGTTTTATCGCGTTTAGAGAAACGAGCATACGACTGATAATCTGATCCCAGGAATTCCACCGCACTGAAATATTTACCTTTTCTTTCTCCACACGAGCTCGGGCCGTGCCACGCAAATTGATGGACGCTTTCACGACACTTTACACCGGATTTCGAATTTCGATTTGACGTCGCACTCGATGTCCGTTTCAGATTCAACGTGTCGCGAAAAACGACGAAATGTAAGGAGAAGGTTATCACACGCGACGAGATGGCATCCACGATGAAATTGCACGATAAATGCAATTCGAAATGGCCAATCGGCAAACAGTATTCTCCCTCTCAAGTCTCACGTATCCACACATGTATTCGTAGCGAGTGACGAGTAGTCTGCACTCTGTATGCACTAGTCACACGTAGCGACGTAGCAACCATTCTCTACACCTGGGGCCCAATTCTGTACACTCTTACCGACAGTCGTCGGTGTCGTTAACAGCGTCGAACGACACGTATCGATAAAAGCTATTCTATACGCGCCTTAACGACGAACGCGTTTCGACGACCGTCGGTCATCATCGACAATGTCGGTGATGACGCGTATATTTGGTCAAATTCTCCCGTACGTCGAATCATGGAACGACGATATAACAATGGAGAGCGCAATACTTGGCTGATAGGTAAGCTGTATGTTATTAATTTTATTAAACGAACATACATATAACTACATATATAAGTATAATACATATTATATTTACACATGTAGTTATATGTATTTTTATTTAATAAATAACATATATATTATATATGTACTTGTTTCTAGGTGACGATGGTTACGGACTTGAACCATGGCTATTCACGCCTTTAAAACATGAAATACCAGGTTCTCCGAGATATCAATACAATGAAGATTTGTGCAGCGCAAGGTCATGTGTAGAACGCTTATTTGGTGTATGGAAATCAGTATTCAGATGTCTGTCAGCACAAAGGCAATTAATGTACGAACCTGATATAGCTGGTAAAATAGTCAACGCATGTGCTGTACTACACAACATGAAAATTGCACATCGTTTGCAAGATATAGAAGTAGACGAACAAGAAATTTTACATCATATACAGATGAACGACAGAGCTGTCAGACAGGAGGAAGCTTTACCAGGACGAGCAATTGCAATTCGCATACCCTGATAGCATAGTGTCAATTGGTGCCGTCATGATGCCGTCGTGATGCTGTTAATATGCACGAAATTCGTGTATATTGACAGCACCACGACGGCATCATGACGGCACCAACTGACACTGTGCTATCAGGGTACAAGACAATTTCATTGCTCGTCAGTATGGTAGATTGTAAAATGTGTATGTGCGTTGTAAAGAACTACAGAAACAACTATCGGCGTATAATAACATGGTACTCTACCATACTTTAATTATCACGAACGTCATTACGATTGTAAATAACTTAATCAATTTCATAAATGCACATTGTTGTTACAGAATAGCGGGCTAAAAGCGGAAATCAAACGACTGCAGATGACCTTGTTGCGTACAAGCGTGAAAGAATGTGACGTATGCAAACAGAGATTTGTAAATAGGAGAGTCTAAATATGTGATTAACACTTAACGTAACGTGGCACGTGTCACGGTAACGATTTAACCGACTCCAACCGACTCAAGAACGTTTTTCTTTTTAAAATCTTAGGACCATTCTACAATTCGCAATGCTATTGGCTGAGAATTCACTTTTTGTATGACTGTACTTTTCGATAAAGTCGTACCGACGATTGTCGCTTGCAACGATGGGTGTCGTTGAGTGTCGTTTTGACCATTGTACAGAATAGGTTCAATCCGTCTGTGTCGGTCGTGCAAGCGACAGACGTCGATAACTTATCGAATCGACAGTTGTCGGTAGGCGTGTACAGAATTGGGCCCCTGAACTGACTGCAGAGTGCGGACCATTCTCAGTAGCAGTCGAACGTGACTACGTGATTGGTTCTTACTTTTAGAACCAACCAATCAACGCATTGTTGATAAGACGAGACTCAACAGTTGTGTCTGCTGAACGCGGCCATTGCCACCGATATTAACTCAAGAAATTAAAATAAGTACAAATATACTCTAAATTATTGCATTTTTATATACTATTGTACAATCGTACATGTAGTGAAATTATAGTACGAGTACGATAATTATCGCACGGTTGGCAACGCTGAATCTGAACGGGAGTGTACAGCCCCTGCTCGGCACTCGCTACGTGAGAGGGATATTGTCGCGGGAGAACACTGTGTGCCGATTGGTCATTTCGAATTACATTTATCGCACGGTATCATAGTGGTTGCGATCTCGTGGCGTGTGATAACCTTCTCCTCACATTTCGCTGTTTTTCGCGACACGTTGAACCTAAAACGGACATCGAGTGCGACGTCGAATCGAAATTCGAAATCCGGTGTAAAGTGTCGTGAAAGCGTCCATCGATTTGCGTGGCACGGCCCGAGCTCGTGTGGAGAAAAAAAAAGTAAATATTTTAGTGCGGTGAAATTCCTGGGATCAGATTGTCAGTCGTACGCTCGTTTCTCTAAACGCGATAAAACTATCTGTAAGCTGTCTCACTCCTACTACACCTATACGCCTCGCCTTTACAATTATTTGTCTAATTATCACCTATAATTATCTCACACGCTCAATTCGCAACCACTCTCTCGCACGTCACCTAACCAAGTCCCAATGAATTCGTCAATATAAATTTTATTTCCTCTGTATAAGTGAAACATAATTTTTGCTATTAGGTATGAATGATTCATCAAAAAAGTCACAAGCCACATACGCTGCAGTTCGCTTTTACTCGGACGAGACAAGAAAAGTGTCTTTTGTGCCAATATCACATGTCCAAAGTTTTAATGCAGAAAACTATTGTAATGAACCATATTTTATTAGAAGATACAATGACAGCAATGACAAATTTAGTCTGTCACCGGGAGAAATTTTATCTGTTTCAGGTAAATATATTACTTTTTGTACTTCATATTGGTTAGGCTGCATTCGAAAACATCACTCAAGTGTGCCTCCGTGTATCATGTTATTCTTGTTGTTCACCAAATGTTAAACAAGGATAAAATGAAACACAAAGGCACTTGAGAGACATTTCTGAACGCAGCCTTACTTTGTAGCTGCTAACACTGATTTTTCAATTTATACAAACTTATTAACTATGAATAATTAAATATTATTCATTTCATTTAATGATTTTTTTATACATCCAGTAAAATTAAAATTAATATTTTAAATATGATATCTGTTAGGTAATTTAATGGTAAATAATATTAAATGTAAATGTCAATAATTGAGGTCGTGAAGAAAATATTGATATATTGTCTGTTCTTCCAGTAATATGAAAATACATAATACATATTTATGTTCTTAATTAAAATAATACTTCAAGATTATATTCAAAATGTTAATAAGCAATTTGTATATATATTTAAGCTGTGATTCGTTGTAAACTGTAACAGTATTTTCAAAACTTGTTAATACTTTACTGAATTAAACTTTATTGCTTTTAAATGCAAAATATTGAATTATACATATAAGTGTTACTAATTTATCTTATTTTCATAATTGATCTTATTCGAATAATATATTGAAACTTCTTAGGAGTATTTTTCAGTCTCGTTTCTGCTGGGATATGTATTGAAAAAATTTTAGCGAATTATTTATTAAAATTGTTCGCAATATTTAAATTGACAATATAAATGACTTCAGTTAATCTGAAACAATAATTTAAAAAATGTTAAGTTTCTACTTTTTTTACTTATATTCCTTAAGAAATATTTATTTTCTCTTCCTAATAATTTCTTTGTATCCAATAACAGGAGTAAAGGTTTATTGGAAACTAATTTTTATTGTACCTTTTTTTATTTGAAATGTAGAAAATTAATATTTTGAATTTAAGTCATGATTTTCCTACAAAATTGTTATCAATATTTTAATGACTGTAAAAAATTTTACAGCATTTTTTAATGTAAAAATTAATTAATTAAATTAGTAATTTATATTAATTTGAATACACATTACAGTATATAGCATACTGAAGCTTCATTAACAAATAACTTGAAAATTTCTTGTAACGCTTGATTGTTCCAATTAAACTTATTAAACCATAAAATGCATTGTTGAATAAAAAAAGAATAGAGAAGAAGCAAAAAAAAAATTATTTAAGAATCAATGTTTGCAAACAGTAATGTTCATTCAGTTTTGAAAAAAGGTTCTTTCTTTATTGTAAAGTCTAATAATTTATTATAAATAACTTGTTGCAGATAATAGAGAAAATTTATTAAACAGAAGCGAACGCCACAAATTTAAAAAAATACGACGCAGTGATGCATTGGAAAAATTACGTTTAAAATCAAAAGATCGTGGTATTCACGAAAAAAATAAGGTAAAGTAACGAATATTTGTTTTTTCGTACTTATTGTAATGTTTGATTATTGACTTTGCTACTACAAGTAATAATAACAGTGACAATAATATAAACAACAATAACAATAATAATAATAATGATAATATTAATTACAGAAAATTCGAACCAAATTAAAGAAACTAGCGAAACTAAAGAGTGGAAAAACACAGTTAAATAAATTTTTGAAAGGAAGACGACGATTGATTCATAGCGATGAAAGTGATAACGTTTTTACAGAAAATGAAAATGATGAATCAAACGAAAGACGACGATTGATTCATAGCGATAAAAGTGATAACGTTTTTACAGAAAATGAAAATGATGAATTAAACAAACAAGGTAAAGAGGGAAAAGTTAAATAAATATTATATTATTACTTATTCAAGCATGTAAATAGATAAAACGATAAATTTTAATATTATTTACTGCATAATTTTCTTCTTGAAGACTCTGAAAGTACTGAAATTACATCTCGTAGTATCATTGACGATAGCCCCAGAAGAGCTTCAACAGCTTTAAAATCCTTAACACCAGAACTTCAACGAAACAATAATCGTATTGATCCTCACGATGAGCAGATACCACGTAATGTTACATAAGAAATTAAATATTTTTGTAAAGACTTCAGTAATTTATCTTTTAAAATCATTTTTTATTATACAATATAAATTTAATATGTGTAAAAAAACTATTTTAAAACTTAACGTATATTATTGTGTAATGTTGTAGTTAAAAATTATGAAAATATTAGAAATGCACGGTCTCCTACTATTGATAACAATCACAGTCCTGTGAGAAGTCCAGGAAACCAACATGCACAATCATCTTTACCGCATAACACCGTCAATAATGATGATGATGAAAGATCAGGTAATGTAGTTTTGTAGAATGAAGAAATTTTTTATTTTTTTTTTAATTAACGTAATTTAATTTTTATTTATATTTTTATTATTCAGTAATAAATGAATATGTAGAAACTCCTTCATCCAGACGAAGAAAAAGTTGCATTGTTTACCGACATACACAATCACCTTTACCGCATAATCACAGTCTTCTGAGAAGTCCAAGAAACCAACATGCACAATTACCTGTACCGCATAATCACAGTCCTGTGAGAAATCTAGGAAACCAACATGCACAAAATGAGCATGTAGAAACTCCTCCGTCCAGACGAAGAAGTTGCATTGTTTACCGACCAAAAAGAGGTATAGATTTACAATATTATCATACTTCTTAGATGTAGTTGAAGAACATTCTTTTTCCTTGTATTGTAGTAGATTATATAAAGTAACATCTTATAAAAATAATTTAATTTTTATGTAGTTCTACGAGAAT
Source organism: Temnothorax ravouxi (assembly GCA_030770255.1). NCBI lineage: Eukaryota > Metazoa > Arthropoda > Insecta > Hymenoptera > Formicidae > Temnothorax > Temnothorax ravouxi. The sequence continues at coordinate 34,905 of JASTWP010002155.1, read as the reverse complement.
TAGCAGAAGAGCGTGATGATACAGATGATGATAATATATATAATAATAGGCTGTCATCAGACATACGGGAAGTGAATCCAGAGAACTTTGAGTTATATCAAAAAGAAGGAGATGAGGTATGCTATATTTTATTCATACAACATTGTATAATTTTAAATTTGTATATTTGTAAATAAAAAAATGTAATTATTTACTATTATATATTTCTTACTAGATATATGTAGGCTGCGGAAAATTCATCCAATTATCCTTCTGGGAATATCTAAAACAACGTGGTCCCGGAGTGTTTTTGCGAGAGTTACTTTTAATTTTTTGGACTAAACACACACTAGTAAATAGATGTATAAAGGAGTCGAAAACACATGTTGGACTACAAAATAGATCACCTCGTAAGCAGTTAACACCAAGGAAATATAAAGTACTCCGTTGTAAGTAATAGCGTTATCGCATTAAAAAATTCATAATTATGATCATTAAATAAATTATTATTAATATTTAATTATTTTCTCTATTTTATTTATAGGTGTATACAAAGATTACTTGAATGAACTCTATGGAAAATCAAGTAAAAAAAGAAAAATTTTAAGATATTTGAATAGAGATATTGGATATAAAATCAGAGATTTACGTAATGCTACGTACGAGAAACTATTATAAGTTATTACTTATAATAGTTTCTCAAAACTTATTTCACAATTTATTTTACCGCATAGCGTATTTATGTATAACTATAATTATAATTATAATGTATATCGTATAAAAGTCATTTATCTATACATATATATATATATATATATATATAATTAATTAAACATTATAACATGGTATATATATATATATATTTATAAGAAATAAGTTTTGCAATCCAATATTTTCAGAATTTGAAATTGCGATTTTAATAGTAATTTTACATATCGGAAATAGACACGAGATTTCTGGAATTTTTATTATCAATTACGTTGATTTAAACTTGAGGGAAATTATACATTATTGTCAAGGTCGAGAAACATATACCATGCGTGTCAGTCGCATGTGTTTGCAAAATACATGACACAGGCAGGCAAGAAGTCTTCGATATCGTATTAGTTAAGTTCGAACATTCGCATCGAGCTATCTCAAAAATCGGCATATTAATCTTAAAATATTGGAGGTAAATTGCTGCTAACAGACTGCTTAGTGACGTATATTCCGCCAGTGACCTGTTATATTCTAATCGTCGATCGGCATCACACTATTGCTGTCTACCTGTTATATATATATAGCAAGTGCGTATTATAGTTTTGTTTGAACAATAATAACAGAAAATCGATGATATTCTGAACAATGCAATGGAAATCAAATTTCTACATTTCAAGGCATCATAGCAATTCGCTAATTGTAAGGTTGTCAGCAATAAAAGAATTCCGCAAGATATACGATAAGAATAACAGAATGTTTATTGACGATTAAATTGTTTGTAACGACGAAAGAGGTCAATTTTGAATGCGAAAGATGTTTCTTAAATCTAATACTTAACAACAAAAATTTAATAGATCTAAATTTATTCGTGTTATATTATAAGACTCTTAAAAGAAAAGAGAGAAAAAAAACAATCTTTTTTAGTTTCTGTTTCCTTATTATAATTATGTTATGTAATAACAATTTTATAATTACTTTAAAACTTATATATTCAGAATCAAGAGTAAGAATATTCTTCTGTTCTGATGTAGCTAAGTTTGAAATGTACTTGCTCTGAGTTTCTTCTTCTTTATCACACAATGAATAAATAATAAGTTACGGAAAGAGAACATGAGGGTAAAAACTTTATGCGAATCCAATTTTATTTTTTACACTTGAACGAAAGCATTTAGATACTCTCTTTACTTTACATTAATGCGATGCATTTATTTATTCCAATCTTTCAAATACGAAGAAAATTATATATCTATATTAATTTTAATTGCAATTAAATAACTCTTTATACTTTTAATTTTGATTTTTTGGGCATTTACTTTAATGGAATTTATAGGAGCATTAATTAAAGAAAAGAATATGTGTTACGATTAATATTATTACATGCATTTCTTGTATATTTTATTTTATTAACATTCCATTTTTAAGATTATATAAATGCTGTATTATATACATATATGTATAACATATATTATGTTTTATGTATATTACCGTCTGTATATATTTCATGATAATTGAGATCAGCTACTAAAATCCTCTTATTTTTAAAATTATTTTATTAGGTTTTTGCTCAAGATGATTATAGATAGAATTATAGACAAAATAGGTACCATCTTATTAAAGCTAGAGCTACAACACGGACAGTTGAAACGTTTCACACAGCCGAACACCATAATGAATGAAAACCCTGAAACTTTCCTATTTAATGTTTTTAGAAAAATGTTTTTCTTTCGAATTATTTCAGGGTTTCATTCACTCATCCTGTATAGTACACACTAATCAAAGAGATAAAAACTATATTATTTTGTTATTTTATTACAAATCAATTTAGTTATTACATGTTTTATAGAAACGTTTTTTTATATTTTATAAACCTAAGAACTTAAGGTGTTAATGTAATTTTTAAAACAAATTATATAATTTTATTGGAATAAATGATTTATTGTCCAAAAATATACTTTCTATACATATAATTATTTTTTATGTGTTCTATAATATAATTAAATCATCATTTCTTTTTTTTTCTCTATTACATTATTTTAAAAATAATATATAAGTATTGCTATCATGAATTGCTTACTTTTCTATGATTTACAATGCAAAAGCGTAATTATGGCAAGAACTTTTGTATTAACTTTTTACATATCTTTTAATTATTTTGCTATATAAAAATGAGATGTCACATGATAACTCATGTGATAACTCATGTGACGTTTTGGTACGAGATTTCACAAAAGTTATCACATGAGTTGTCACATTTGTGAACACATGAATTGTCACCTGTATTGCCACATGAGTTTTCATCAGAGATTTTTCAATAGGGACGCCTCCGGATATATGTATCGGATTAACGTTTATAAACGCGCGAGTGCACGCGAGTGTTTATTTACCTCGCGGTGGTGTCGGGTGGCCGTTTGCCGGTAGCTTACTATCGCGATACGCGAAAACGAGCGAGCGGGCATGCGGACGGGCGAGCGTCATGCTCTTCACTTGCTCTTTTACGACTCGCTTACAAACTCTCGCTACTTTATTATTTTGGCCCCCGCGAGTCCCATCTTAGAACCTTATTGCGCACGTTCATAAATCATAGAAGCGCGAACGCGGTTACGACCGAAGTTCTTGGCCATGTAGCTTACTCGCCTCCGACCGCCCGCCAAAGTTCTTCTCGTCGTCGGCACGTTCTCACCGTTATGCTTTGATAAGATAGGGCTTACGGTCGTAGCACACGCTGACATTGTATCATTTTTCTCTTGTTTCGTTGGTGTTGTCGTGTATTTTTTCCGAGTCCCGAACGGCTCATTTTCGTCCGTAGACCGAACGTTCGTGTCGTCGTCGTTAAGTACGTATTTCGTTTCCACCACGACGGTTGTCGACGTACGAGAAGAGGAACGTTGACTGCCGCGGTTCTTTGTCAGCAGCTGTATCTACTTTTGCCAACGAAGTAAAAAACACGGTAACGTATACGTGAATAAAAGTAGAAATGAAAAATCGGTCAGTGTGTGTGTGTGTGTGTGTGTGTGTATGTTAGCTAAAAATATTTAAACAATAATGTAACAACCAGGTTTACTTTACCGCGCGTTTATCGTTGCGCGCCGCGCGAGACGGATCATGGTCGTCCGCACTATCGTCGTCATGTATATCCCGATAGTTGAACGCGGTCTTTTCCAAGGGAACCTGCTTCTCCTTCGTTTTCTTCTTCTTTTCCTTTTTGTTCTTCTCGGCGACGATGGCTGTCGTTGGTAGGACGTCCATTTTCTCTACGCGTACCACTAGTTTTCGCGCATCAATGTCTATGTGTACGGTATAAAACAACATACGACAAAACATATTAAAAACATAAAATCTAAATATTATAGAAAATCAGATGTTACCGAACGGTACATCGGGATCATAGACGATCGTAAAGTAGCACGAGCGAACGCCGATTGGTCGCACCAATTGTTTCTCCTCCATTTCCTTTTCGACTTTTTTTGGATCCACCTTCCTACTTCTGCATATTGCAGACTGCTCTTTCTGGCGGTGTTTTCTATATCTTCATGGCGAAGAGGGTTAACATTATTAATAATATGTTCCTATAATATCTTTTTTTTTTTAACTGTTTTTTTTTGCACGCTGGCACAACAGCTCAAGCACTTAGATCCAAAGGACTTTTGGAACTTTTCATGGTATATCTTACGATCGCGATAGTCCACGTGATACTGCCCTCGTGGGCAGTTGCGGGCCGGCCACTCGGCAGTCGTCTCGAGATTCTCGAGTTAAAAGCACTGGGAGCAATATGGGTGTTAATGAAATTAGATTGCAATACTCACGATTTCTCATGTCTTTTGACCAAGCGCCAATGTAATTCTCCTCAATTCTTTTAATGGGATGACAACGAGCTTCTCGATCATTAAGACTAAACAATGTGAAATAAAGATCTATCTTAAGAGAAACGCTCTTCGAAAATTAATATAAATTAAATTTTTTTCTATTCATTATTTACATGGCCCAGCCATCTCAGTCTGCTTATCCTAATGTGTGATTCAACGTCTGAATCCTTGAAGAGTTGGTATAGTTCGTTGTTAGATTTTCTCCTGTACTCGTTTTCACTTATTTTATTTGCTTCAAATATTTTCCTCAGTATTTTCCTCTCGAAAACTCCAAGGTTTGCCATATCAGTCTTCCTCAGCATCCAACATTCCGCTCCGTATGTTATAATAGGCCTAATAAGAGTTTTATGTATTACTATTTTGGTTGTTTGTGATAATTCTTTAGGTCTGAGTAGTGGCGCGAGGCTGAAGTATGCTCTGTTGGCTTTGACCATTTTTCTCTTGATTTCTGCTGCTTCATTGTTGTCTTCTGATATAACTGAGCCTAAGTAAGTAAACTCGCTGACTACTTCGAAAGAGCATTGCCCTGTGATTAATCTTTGTCCAATCTTTTTCTTCGCTACCTGAGATCTGGATACTACCATAAATTTAGTTTTGTTTGCATTAATTTGGAGCCCTATTTTCCTTGCCTCCTCTTCGATTGCCTCGAAAATCTCCCTGACTTCTTTTAGGCTTCTCCCTGCTATGTCGAGGTCGTCCGCATAGCCCAGGATCTGATAGCTATGGTTTAGCAGTGTAGCGTTTTTTCTAATGTTTGCTCTTCTCATTACTGTTTCTAGTACCAGGTTAAACAGCACCGGAGCCAGCTCATCGTCTTGCCTGACTCCTTTATCTATATATATTTCCTGTCCATCTGCCTCTCGTCTGTCTGACACTGACGATGCGTTTCTTCCGCTATTTAAGGTAAACGTGCGAACGAGGTTGAAAACTCTTTTCTAGGGTTTATTTCCATCACAGTAACATCGACTCCGAAAATCGATTCTGCCAGTATCAGTTCGTTACGTTGTTTCGTAGGCGGTGCTGCCTTATTCAAATCTAGTGGCGATTTAGGCCCGAGTGTTTTTGGAGTTGGTGGAGTCTTTTTCTTACCAGCCTTAGCCGGATCGAAATTTTTGAATTTTCCACGGTATCTTAAAACTAGACGTTTAATTTCTGCTGTGTATTGTTTTTTTTTTGCTTTTTTTATTTTAGCTTTTGCTTTTATGTTTGAAGTTTTAGCATCAGCTACTAATTTGTTTAATTCAAAATTATATTTTTATTACGTTGCCAATGTTATGGCATTTGGTGTTGCTTTCAATATTTTTTATGAATTTGTGCATGGCAGTTTTTTGGTTCAAGTTCGTGGGGAGGTAAAAATTATTGCCAAATTAGAGGAGTTTAGTCATCTCTGAAGGAAGTACCTCCGTGTTAGAGGAGTTAATAAAGAATCATTTGTCATTAGCATATTTTATTTTAACAATTTTAAAAGAACATATGTGCAGTGCAAAATATCCTTGGATTTAATGTTACCTAGACTATATAATTTTTTATTGTCTCCGAATTGGAGACGAATGAAACCTTGAATTAAACTGGTGAAAATGTTAAAAAAATTATATTTAAGGAGAGAGGGTAGTAATTTGTGAATTAATGGTAATCAAATACTAGTCTTTAAGTCACACATTGTGATTGTGGTCCAAAGATACAAATTTAGATTTTAAGTTACGTTTAACTGAATAAACGCTTTAGTACTGTTATCATGGAATAAGTAATAATTTGCGTTTCTGTTATTATTAAAAATTTATTTGATGTTTCTACCTAAACATTCGAATACCTAGTCAGTCAGGCTGGCTTGTAAACTATTGTAAACTATTTGTCAAATATTGCGAGTATTATATTGGCGCACATATGTCAACGGCTGCGTACACATCATCCATATCTGCGCGTGTCGTGCAGTCGCGTCGCTGTCGATGGGAAAGAGCAAGTCCTTGCTGAACAACGTGATCCTGTCACTCACTCGCAGGACGTCCAACGCGAGCGAGCGCAACCGACGCGGTTCCGAGGTGACCAAGCGTTCTAACTTCTCCATCAGGTACATTCAGACCAGGAGGCTTGGAAGTCCGGCGGTAACAGCGCGGACACTACCGATTATTTTGATTTTGAACCCTCGCCCGGAGCGGACGCTGATCTTGCCGAGCGAAATAATGGTCGCGTTGAACAGCAACAACAGTATTATCAATGAACGACAGGATGAAAATTATCAGATCCCGCGTTCCTTGCCGTCGCCGACGAAGAAGTAAAACAATAACGGCAGCAATTGGCGCCGCAAGTTTATGCTACGTCGTCGCTTGAACGATTCCTTGAACTTGAACAACGGTGAGACACGTTCCTCTTCGCCGAGCGAATTGATAGCGAAGTCCTTATCCTGGATCGAGGAATCCTTGTTCAGATGAAGGGCAACAAGGCAGCAACACCATGGCGACGACCATCTCGTCGCCATTGGTGTAAATCGACGTGACCGGAAGCTTTTAGATAGCCACCGCCTTTGTCGACGACATACCGTTTCTGGAGAACAGCTTTAGCTAGCCCGAAAAGGAAAATGACGATGAGGAGGAACAGGCTGGTCCGGAGTTTGAGACGGAGAACTCATCCTTACCGTGCAGCCCAGCGGTCGTTCATCGATGGCCTGGACTTCCTCCACGGTGCCCTATTACGATTTCTTGTCTGTGAACGGCGGCGCGATACGGCAGGGGATCACCAGCACCAGCTCGCTTCAGCTACCGTCTGATGTGAGTTTGCATTCTAGCGTGGACTGCCCGCCAATACTTGCAGCTTTTACGGTGAGGACAGCAGTCCGAGCATGGACTCGTTCAAAGGGTTTGGACACAACCGGGTGCCGCGAGATCTTGCCCAAATCTGGAACGACATAGCGCCGGCTGCTCTTCGGCTAGCAGCTCGTCGAGTTCGAGATCGGTTTGGCCGGGCTATGTTTCAAGCTTTTCGAGGAAGGCGACGTACAAGTGTGCTACCTGAATCAAATCCGGACCTTTTTAAATAAGACCCTGTGCAGCAAGTTTCTTAGACGCTGGGAGACCCATTATCTCTATTTCAACGACTGTTGCTTGTTCTCAAAGACGCTGACGGGTTTTCTTCAGCAACTTGTTCTGTACAGCAGGAACAGCCGGAGATCCGAAAGTACGTTGTCGCCAGGTGGGATCCTGCGTATAAAAACTCAGCATTGTCCTACCAGACGGTTCGCTTCTTTTGCAAGACGCTTACACGATGGAGCAGTGATACCGTTTGATATGGAAGAAAAATATCTTTTGAGGAAAGCGACATATATATCCAAGCGTGCTGCCTGAATCAAACCCGGACCTTTGTAAAGAAGATCTTGTCCGGCAAGTTCCTTAGACGCTGGGGGACGCATCATCTCTATCTCAACAACTGTTGCCTGTCCTCCAAGACGCTTACGGGTTTTCTTCAGCAACCTGTTCCGTACAGCAGCATGTCGGAGATCTGGAAGTACGTTGTCGCCAGGTGGGACCCTGTGTATAAGAACTGTCTCAGCATTGTTTTACCAAACGGCTTCTTCTGCAAGACAGTAACATTTACACGAAGGACCAGTGATACCGCTTGAGATGGAAGAAAAATATTTTTCGAGGAAGGCGACATATATACAAGTGTGCTGCCTGAATCAAACTCGGACCGTCGTAAAGAAGATCCTGTCCAGCAAGTTTTTTAGACGCTGGGAGACGCATCATTTCCATCTCAGCGACTGTTGCCTGTTCTCCAAGACGCTGACGGGTTTTCTTCAGCAACTTGTTCCGTACAGCAGCATGTCGGAGATCTGGAAGTACGTTGTCGCCAGGTAGGACCCTGAGTATAAGAACTGTCTCAGCATTGTCCTACCAGACGGGGTTCGCTTCTTCTGCAAGACGCTTACACGAGGGAGCAATGATACCGTTTGATATGGAAGATAAATATCTTTCGAGGAAGGCGACATATATACAAGTGTGCTGCCTGAATCAAACCCAAACCTTCGTAAAGAAGATCCTGTCCAGCAAGTGCCTTAGACGCTGGGAGACGCATCTCCTTTATCTCAACGATTGTTGTCTGTCCTCCAAGACGCTGACGGGTTTTCTTCAGCAACCTGTTCCGTACAGCAGCACGTCGGAGATCCGAAAGTACGTTGTCGCCAGGTGGGACACTGCGTATAAGAACTGTCTCAGCATTGTTTTAACAGACGGTTCGCTTCTTCTGCATGACAGTAACACTTTACACGAGGGACCAGTGATACCGCTTGAGATTGAAGAAGAATATCTCAAATACCAACACGTGTTGATGAGCACTCGAGAAGAGAACTGAGCACTGCGCGAATTGTGCACCATGATGGACTTTACCCTGTGACATTCATTCTAACCTTGAAGCCGACGTTAGACTTCTTCTGTCGACTGACAGCTTACTAACGGTTACTTTCGTGTTGTTTGGAATTGTAATGAAAATGACTTCTTTTTTGTCGGGCATTCTGATGTGTGCAGATTCTGCATAAGTGAAGAAAGTACGGAATCATCTGTAAATTGCCATTCCAACGACTCGTCCGTGAGATCGTTCAGGATTTCAAGACAGACCTCCACTTCTAAAGTTCTGCTGTAATGACTCTTCAATTCAAGAAGCTAGCCAGGCGTTACCTTGTACGTCTTTTCGAAGATACGAACTTGTGCGCTATTCAGGCTAAAGCGAGTCACTATCATGCCGAAAGATATCCAACTCGCACGTTATATTTGTGGCGAGCGAGCTTAGGCTCAACAAATTTATAAAATAAACAATCTAAATACACGAAGGTGGTATGATCATCATTATCTTCTATTTTTTATTGTAAAAGTGTCCAAATGAGATGGATTTTTATATTTGAACTTGGTTACTTAACTCTTTAGGGGCCTGTGTACATAATTATGTACATAAAAAACAAAAACGAAGAAACGGGAAAAATAGAAAACAAAAAAACAACAAACGAAAAAAAAAACAAAAACGAAAAAAAGAACAAAAAACAAAAACGAAAAAAACAAACGAAAAAACAAGAAACAAAAGAAACAAAAAACTAATAAAAACTAAAGGACTCATCAAGGACGTCTTTTAAGACTATTTTATAAATTGTAACATTTTACTCTCCAATGGGATCGATGTGTGGCCCCTAAAGGGTTAAATACAGCAGTTTCAAACATTTGTATTGACAATTACAGTACAATTAGAGTACAATTAAATGTGTTAAAAGAATTCTGAGTTTCGAAACATAAATGCTAGGTATCAAGAGACACGGTAGTGTCTCGCGCCAAGTACACGCGAAGCGAGACCGCACCGTGACTCTTTTACGCGAACGCACGAGTTGCGAGTACCCGAGATGTTGAGATCTCATATAATGAGTGAACGGATCAAGTTTTAAGTAGGCTTGATCGATAGCTTGGGGTCCAAATAGGGGGGGTTTCTCCCATAATATTCCGCTACGTGCCCTACGAGCGGAGATATTGCGACGCAAAGTCAAAATGTGAAAATTTATTTTTAAGATACTTCTTCTACGTCGACCGTCTCTCATGCCATATCACGTGATCAGAGAAAATGTCCCTTTCACTTTTTCGACACTGGCGGCGCAGGTATCGCCAGTTTCGATATCGCGCGCGTATTTTGAACGATCTAGTAGATAAATTATAGGTCGATAGACTTATCGGTCAAGAGGAAGATTCGAAGATTTCTATTTAGATAAATTAGGTATTATATATATTGAGTCAATTGCTTCATGTATATCTAGAGAGATTTCGTATCCTTACATCGTATTACCACCGCTGCCGGAAAAAAAAGTTCTCTACTCTTGGCAGAAAGTGCCGCTAAAAAATTTTTAAGTCGATTCTTATGAATCAAGCTTAAATTAGATGTCTAGGTATCCCAGGTTGCCGATGACGAGGTCCAGATAGTGCGCTTCATAGTTTTCGGTGTCCAGGTGTAATAATACGTTGAATTCGATGTCTACGTGTTCCAGGTTGCCGATGACGAGGTCCACATAGTGCGCTCCGTAGTTTTCGGTATCTACGTGTATTAATACCTTGAATTCGATGTCCACGTGTCTCAGATTGCCGATGACGGGATCCAGATAGTGCGCTTCATAGTTTTTGGTGTCCAGGTGTAATCGTACGTTGAATTCGACGTCTAGGTGTCCCAGGTTGCCGATGACGAGGTCCACATAGTGCGCTTCGTAGTTTTCGGTGTCCAGGTGTAATAATACGTTGAACTCGATGTCCCAGGTTGCCGATGACGATGTCTAGATAGTGAGCTCCGTAGTTTTCGGTGTCTACGTGTATTAATACCTTGAATTCGATTTCTAGGTGTCCCAGGTTGCCGATGACGAGGTCCACATAGTGCGCTCCGTAGTTTTCGGTATCTACATGTATTAATACCTTGAATTCGATGTCCACGTGTCTCAGGTTGCCGATGACGGGATCCAGATAGTGCGCTTCATAGTTTTCGGTGTCCAGGTGCAATCGTACGTTGAATTCGACGTCTAGGTGTCCCAGGTTGCCGATGACGAGGTCCACATAGTGCGCTTCGTAGTTTTCGGTGTCCAGGTGTAATAATACGTTGAACTCGATGTCTAGGTGTCCCAGGTTGTCGATGACGATGTCTAGATAGTGAGCTCCGTAGTTTTCGGTGTTTACGTGTATTAATACCTTGAATTCGATTTCTAGGTGTCTCAGGTTGCCGATGACGAGGTCCACATAGTGCGCTTCGTAGTTTTCGGTGTCCAGGTGTAATAATACGTTGAATGCGATGTCTAGGTGTCCCAGGTTGCCGATGACGATGTCTAGATAGTGAGCTTCATAGTTTTCGGTGTCTACGTGTATTAATACCTTAAATTCGATTTCTAGATGTCCCAGGTTGCCGATGACGAGGTCCACATAGTGCGCTTCGTAGTTTTCGGTGTCCAGGTGTAATAATACGTTGAATGCGATGTCTAGGTGTCCCAGGTTGCCGATGACGATATCTAGATAGTGAGCTTCGTAGTTTTTGGTGTCTACGTGTATTAATACCTTGAATTCAATTTCTAGGTGTCCCAGGTTGCCGATGACGAGGTCCACATAGTGCGCTCCGTAGTTTTTGGTGTCTACGTGTATTAATACCTTGAAATTGATGTCTAGGTGTCCCAGGTTGCTGATGACAAGGTCCAGATAGCGCGCTCCGTAGTTTTTGGTGTCTAGGTGTAATAATACCTCGAATTCGATGTCTACGTGTTCCAGGTTGCCGATTACGAGGTCCACATAGTGCGCTTCGTAGTTTTTGGTGTCTAGGTGTATTAATAACTTTAACCCTTCGTCCGCATAGGTGGGTCGTTTCGTCCAGGCGAAAATCAAATGTAGTTGTAACTTTTGAAAACGGGTAGAAAGGGCGTCACTGCGCATCCGTAAAAAAAGTTATGCTTCCCGAGAACCCGCCTACCGAGTTTCAAGGCGCCAGTCCTCCTCTGGCCGTCACAGGAGACACGTAATTCTTGAAAAAACGAGGTTTGCGGCGAACACTTAAGCACTTTATTTCAAAATAATTGCATGCAATATTTTTTTTATGAAAGGTACGTTTTTCTCCTTTAATTTCTTTTTTTATTTATTTCGATATCTTTATTTGTCTTAAAGTTATGATTTTTTTAGTAAAACATGATTTTACTAGTTGTAGTTGTAGTTGCTCTATTTTTTAAATAAAAATTATGTGAAAAAATTAAATTGCTTATAATTTTATGATTGATACTTCAATTTGAAAGTTTGAATTACCTCCATGAATTTTTTCAGATTTTTTGTAACACTTTAACACTTAAAAAAACGATAGGACGAAAACGACCCACCTATGCGGCGTAAAGGTGCCAAAAAAACCTATGCGGACGAAGGGTTCAATCCGAATGTAGGACACGTAAATATCGAATTCGAAGTATTAATACACGTAGACACCGAAAATTACGGAGCGCACTATGTGGATCTCGTCATTGGCAACGTGGGACACCTAGACATCGAATTCAACGTATTATTAAACCTGGACACCGAAAACTATGGAGCGCACTATTTGTAACCCGTCATCGGCAACCTGGGATACCTAGACATCGAATTCAAGCTTGATTCATAAGAATCGACTTAAAAATTTCCTAGCGGCAGAACTAAAATTATGTCATAACATAATAAAAATTCGCTGAATTAAAATTATGTCTTGACATAATAAAAATTGGATGAATAAAAATTATGTCTGACATAAAAATAATTCCGCATTTTTATTATGTGTATACACATAATTTTAATTCATACAATTTTTATTATGTGTACACATAATTTGTTTTCGAATGAACGTAAAACGTATTTGTTACAATATCTATATCCATTATTGAAAATCGATATGCGCGACAAAAGCTCTTGTATATCATTAATTATGTTATTATTTATTATATATATTTCTATCCATATATTTTCAGTATTATTATTGTTACATTAGAAAAATTATTGGCATTTAGGATACGAATCTTTTTCCGTTAGTTTGTAAGTTTCGTGATTAAAAAGATCATGTCGTATTATTAACATATAACTAAGATTTATAGAATTGTTGTTAATTTTATTATATATCTCAATTGCGCGAATCTTAAATATGTTTTGTAAAAATTATGCATAATATTCCTATGCAAGAATACTTGTTTAATTATTTCTTCCTATTGCATTTAAGTATAGAAAAATATACAATTTCTGTGTTTGCACTTTATATTTAATAAGCAGGCAATTAAATATATATGATTCAATTTGCGTCTATGTCTCTTTATTGACTGACATAGTTATATACTTTTAAATCTTTTTCTTTTCTAAAATTCAATCAATTGAATGGCAAAAACTACGTTATTATATTATATATTTTTGGTACGTAGTGTGCAAATGTATTTTGAAATGAAGATTATATATTTTCTACTGAATTATTTACACACACGTGCGGTTTCAGATAATCATTTTTCGCCAACTCAAATATGTTCCTATTCAACTGTCAAAATATAAAAGATAATTTTATCTAGTTGTGACATTCGCTCGAATTCTCGAAATAATTTTCAAGGATATGAGTACGAATATATATATATATATATATATATATATATAAAATTATATATATATAAAATTAATAGAAAATTATAAACGATGCGTTATGTATGAGAAATTTGACAGAATTGCTTTTATCAAATAGAATTAATTTGCGATTAGTTGAAGGAAATAAAAGAATAAACAAATCAGGTATATAAGTTTCAGACATGCACGTGTTACAGGTTTCCATCTGTAATTAAAGAAAATATCGATGCCTGTAGATATCGGTACATATACAATTGCGAACAAGGGGCGGCGGTGTGGTCTAGTGGTAGAGCGCCAGACTCGTAATCTGAGGAACCAGGTTCGAGTCCACTAGAGCCATGAATCTTGGAAAAATTTTTTTCCGAAAAAACCGCGTCCCTCCGTGCAAGATAGGCTCTTGTGCGGAGAAAACTGGGCTCCGTCTTTCGGAAAGAGACGTTAAGCCGTTGGTCCAAAGGGTTAAAGTGAGAGGAGAAGGGTAATATTGGTGGTAGATTGCGAACCCTGCGGGGATATGCAATAAATTACGAATTATATAGCATATAGCAATTGCGAACAACATTCAGTAAGACACGCGAATAAAAATAAATAAAAAATTTTACAGTTAACGACTTATTAACATTAATCATGCTATATTGCAATTATGTTTTATGTTGAAATTGAAAAATATATACAAAGTGTACAACTAAAAGGGTTACAGATTATTATTTTTTTAAAAACTAAGCAAATTATTAAATTGTTGTTTTCTTTAGAAATAATAGTCCGTAACACTTTCAGCTTCATACCTTGTATATACTGTTTATAAGATTATAAGATATATTGTTTATAAGATTAAGATGCGTAACACACTACAAAGAGGGGTGATATCCGTACAAAATTACCTTTTTAAAAAAAAGGTAAAAGAGGCGCCAAGTACACGCATAGTAGTGTATATGTATTATGTTGTTACCTTGTTATGTTGTTACCTCGAAAAAAACAAAGTGGTAGTATTATACCTCCAAATAGCTTTACCCTGTACATACTGTTTATAAAATGCGTAATACTACAAAAAGGCGTGATATCCGTACAAAATTACCTTTTTTAAAAAAAAAGGTTTAAAAAAGGCGCCAAGTACACGCATAGTAGTGTATATGTTGTTACCATACCTCGAAAAAATATAAGTAACAAGTGATAGACATAATCTTTATATCTCGAAAAATCTCGAAAAAATCTAAGCAGTAGTATCTTTATTTCCGAAAAATTATAACCCAAGTGATACACATCACAAAATTATGTTACCTTATCAAAAAGAAGAGTCGCGCTTCAAGTGATCTATTACAATTACACAAAAGAAACGATATCTCTTTAAATTACAGCGCCAATTACAGAGAGAACATATATATTGCCTCAAAAAATAATTGTTGCACTACTTTGAAAAATCTTTACATTGTGTCAATTAGAAAAGAATGTATGATAACAATTTTATAAGATTAAAAAATTTTATTTAAATTTTACAAGGGAATACAAGATATTTAAATACAAAGTTTACATGTGTATTTTTTAGTGGTCACAAAAAATTACAGAGGTAACAGTACAAAATAAAAATATTTTATTAAAATACTTAATCCAACGAGGGAATACAATTTGTATTTAAATACAAAGTTTATACATGTATTTTTCAATAGAATAAAAGATTTAATCACAAAGAATTACAGAGGTAACAGTACAAAATAAAAATATTTTATTAAAATACATAAATTTTTCTTGTAAAAATACTTGGCGCTGCTAGACCTCGAAATTTTAAATAAATAAGGACAACAATAAATAAAAATAATTCAGAGAAGAATGCGACGAGAGTAACAAAATGATTATCAGCGTGGTGTGTATGTGCGAGCGAGTGCAGATATGGGTGTGCGTGACAACGGCGAATAATGCGGCTTATAATTAAGTATAGGATAAGTTTATTTATTTATTTAAAATTTCGAGGTCTAGCAGCGCCAAGTATTTTTACAAGAAAAATTGATGTATTTTAATAAAATATTTTTATTTTGTACTGTTACCTCTGTAATTCTTTGTGATTAAATCTTTTATTCTATTGAAAAATACATGTATAAACTTTGTATTTAAATACAAATTGTATTCCCTCGTTGGATTAAATATTTTAATAAAATATTTTTATTTTGTACTGTTACCTCTGTAATTTTTTGTGACCACTAAAAAATACACATGTAAACTTTGTATTTAAATATCTTGTATTCCCTTGTAAAATTTAAATAAAATTTTTTAATCTTATAAAATTGTTATCATACATTCTTTTCTAATTGACACAATGTAAAGATTTATCAAAGTAGTGCAACAATTATTTTTTGAGGCAATATATATGTTCTCTCTGTAATTGGCGCTGTAATTTAAAGAGATATCGTTTCTTTCGTGTAATTGTAATAGATCACTTGAAGCGCGACTCTTCTTTTTGATAAGGTAACATAATTTTGTGATGTGTATCACTTGGGTTATAATTTTTCGGAAATAAAGATACTACTGCTTAGATTTTTTCGAGATTTTTCGAGATATAAAGATTATGTCTATCACTTGTTACTTATATTTTTTCGAGGTTTATTTTATACGCGAAAAATATGCAAACGAAGAAATAGATATAAGATATGTTCTAAGCGAAGACTAACTAACCGATATCTTTAGAAAAATCTTTTTTTTATTAAGGCTTTTGGTCCCTGAGCCGAGAACTCCGCGTTGACGGTGGCGACGTACCGTCGCGGTAGAAATAATGGAGAATTCTATTCTTTGTGACATGTTGACAATCTATTTTGTCCTGCATGGTATTTCGTTATTATTCGCTCTGTACTTGTGCTGTAATATTTAATGTATTCGTGAAACTCGTAAAATTGACCGTGGAGTAAGATTTGCAAGGAATACATATGCGGAAAAACATTTTCCACTTATTTCGATAGTTGTCAAATGGCTTGTTTTCTCGTATGTTTAGGCTTCGTTTTATGGTTGTTTGTTTATTGTCGAGGGAAAAGAATAGTCCCCGGTTAATTTTAGAAGTGTTCTGAAATGATCTACAGTGATTTTTTATTGAAATGTTTTTTTATTTGAGAATGCCACGTAGGACAAATAGGGTAATTTCTCGCCTCGATAGCAAGAAATTCAATATGACCGCGGTGACTACCCAGGAGCCTTAAAGGATAGATTTGTCACATTGTGCAATAAAACTGGTATTACAGAAGCACTTAAATAGTGCGGATGTTAGAAATAAAGTTCAAATATTTGTACCCTTCTGTTCGGTGCATGCCATGAGAGTAGATAAATGATGTTATGTGTACAACCTTTCTGTTTTTTTGTCAGTATGGCGCTAGGCCCGTTTTTATTTTCTTTTTTATTATGTTTTTTTGTGGATATAATTTAAATAACTATTGGAAATTAATATTGCAACACAATATACAATTTTATTGCACAGAATAAGGATACAATTTACGTACCATGCGCGTGATCATGCGGCACCATATAAAATAAGCCAGGCTTAAGTGTCTGGAAGCAGATGTGCAATGGCGGAAATAGCAAAAGAAAGAACGGAATTATGCTTATTGCGTTTACTTGTTAATAGCGCATCCTAAAGTCTAAGTTTAAAGTAGATAAATAAAATATCACAATTATCCGCCATTTTGGCTTTACAACTATGCGACCACACAAAGAAACGCGTACATACATATAATGTTTTACACACAGAATCTGGTTAGGAAAATTGCATTTAATGTGTAGCTATGTTACATTATGTAATAAGATGTACATTATGTCCATTATTCGACGCCATTTGACTTTAAATGTTAAAGCATTGAGTCTTATGAATTGCGATTACAGACATCTATATATTATATACTAGACTGCTAATTTACACAAAATCACTTCCACGTGGATCTGAAAAGTATGTACATAATTCATGCGTTATATAAAAGATACGAATGTTACTTAATTGGTTGAATTTCAAGCAATATGTGTTACATATCTACTATTTCCTCTTTTATTTACGCCACGGATGCGCAGATGCTTACTCGTCATATATACGTGATACATATTTTTTGGAATCCATTTTTTTGATACGGTATAAAGGAGTAGCAATTTAGTATACACACATACGTGACGCATACATACATAAATCTAATGGATAGAACAGAGAAGGTATATTTCGGACTTGCTTCACTAGTCAGGTATAGAACCATAGATCTTATAGATATGCAGGTTAATTGTTACAAAAATATAATTATCGTAATTAGCTGATTCACGTAGAATTTCCCTATCTGCTTTTGTGTTTGCTCAGTTATATATATTTTTTGTTTTTTAAATTTTTTATTTAAAAAACAAAAAATATTACGCGGTTTTTTGCGTTTTTTCTCAATTACTTAAATGTTTAAAAATTGAGCCTGCGATATTTGGTGAGCAAAAGCATGTAGCGAAATTTAAGGCAATATTGACCATGGACTGGCAATACATAGCACATCTTGTCACGTACTTCTCTCTCTAAAGTGTCCGGAAACACCGAAAGAGGAAAAGAGAGAGAAATATACTTCTCTCTCCAAAGTGTTCGGAAGTATGGAAAGAAAAAAAAAGGAACACAAAGGGAATCAATCAGAAGTTATTAAATTTAACACTTTTCGTTGTTCGAAAGCAAGAAAAATGTAGTCAATTAACCGAAAGCTTCTAACAGTTTTATTTTATTTAGTAGGTAACATTACATCTAATCTAGTGCATAGTTTTCTGTTGAGAAAATTTCCGCAGGAGACATGTTATTGCATATGGCATTGTTTTATACTGTAATAATAATTTATTTAATGCTAAAATCCTTTAAAACTTTTGATAATAAAAAATTAATATAGTGATTTGGCTATGAAAGTGACAACGCGGTTCTTGGTGTGTAATTTATAAGAACTATTTATTTTTAAATTGCAATAATTTTCGTACGTTATTTAATGCTAAATCGACATTTAAAGAATCACAGTTTATACGACGTAAAACTTGGTTGTATAAAACGTTCAGTCTGACCATTTGTTGCTATATTATACAAAGCCGTATACTTTATGTTTACCATTTACTCGTAGAAATTGTTGAAATTTATGTGAGGCAAATGTTTTACCATTTTCCGTAAATACAGTTTGTGTGGTAGATCAAAACTATTCTGAAAAAAAATTTTTATTTGTTTCCGATCATTTCCGACACAGTAGGTGGAGGAGGGATATCACGGAATCACGCGTTCCATGTAACATTATTTAATATTTGAAAGCAACAATAAAGTCATAATTTTTAAACGCTGAACATATGAACACTAATGAAACTGTAGTTTATATGTATAATAATACATATTTCGAATAATATATTTCGAAATACCCGAGAAAAAAAATGGGTATAATATGGTCAGATTTAAAATATATTATTAAATATAAAAAGATCTAAATTAGATATGAAAAGATCTAATTTTATATGATTATATGTAATCAGATCCGAAATTTGGCGTGATATGATCATATCTTTATGTAATCATAGACGACTTGATCTTATTATATATGACAACAGATCTGTTGTTGAAGCAAAAGTGGGTTACGCATTTCAGATACGGGAAATGAAATATATGAAATCCTGATGTCAGCCATGGGAACGAAGTACGTTAGTTGCTTCTCATTTTCTCTAATAATTTCTTTGTTTAAGAGGGTAGCTGCGCAATCGAGACATTACCCAAGGGACTGGGTATTTCTGTCAGTCAATTTTCATGCTTTTTCATACGATAGGTTATTAATTATTATTGCATTGTTAACAACACCTACACTTTACATTTAAATATCTTTAAATAAATCTGATGTTTGTCTAGTATGATTGGAAAAAGTTGTATGGACATCTTAATCTTAGAAATGAAAAATAATGGAAATCTTTCTTCTCTCTCTTTTCAAATTTACTTTCTTTTTCTTCTTTCCCTTCTTTAGAAAGTAATAATGGTTTATGGATTGTTGATAATTCAACAGTATTTTTCAACATTTCGTCTTCGTAGGGAAGCAGTGTGGTCTAGTGGCAAAGGTGACTCATAAACTGTGAGGACTTGGGTTCGAGTCTATCTGATTACAGTTGGAATATTTTGTCTTTCAGAAGAAATACATTAACTTGCTAGTTTTCTTCCAGAAGTACACCACATATTTTTCAAGAGATTTAATATTAGTACGAATACTATAAAATTGCATAAGGAGCCTTAAAGAGAAGCGTTTCCTTAACTGTGTAACACGGTTGTCTTTTCGAGCGCTGTGCTATCTTGCCTTCTAATCTTTTTTCACGATGCCAAAAAATTCTTTTTGACGTAGAACTACGTCTTTTTCGGGGGGTATGGGGGCACGACTGCAACGTTTTCTTGCAACGTTTTCATGCAACGTTTTCTTGCAACGTTTTCATGCAACGTTTTCTTTTTCTCGAAAAATATTAAAGAAAAATATACTTTATTATATAGTTTTGGAAAGCTCTCGATGTAAGCTAAATGTTTCCGGGGTTAATTTTTTGTTATCGATTTTTTGGAAACCGGTTTTTATAATTTTTTTAATTTTTTGGAAAATAATTAATCGAATCTTAAAAAATTATAGATCAAACAGGGGTAGAATTTTCTGGGGAGTGCTATAAAGTGCATAATTTTTCGTTATCGATCTTTTTAGAAGCCGGTACCAAAATTTTTTCAATTTTTCGGGAATTAATTGATCGAATCTTAAAGAATTGTATATGAAGTAGGGGTAGAATTTTACGGGGAGCATCATGATGTGTTCAGTTTTTGTTACCAATCTTTTTGGAAACCGGTTTTTTTAATTTTTCCAATTTTTCGGGAAATAATTGATTGAATCTTAAAAAATTATATATGAAGTAGAGGAAGAATTTCCCGGGGAGTGCTATAAAGTGTACTATTTTTTGTTACCGATCTTTTTCGTTACCGATTTTTTTGGAAACCGGTTTTTTTTTCTCGAAAAGTATTAAAGAAAAATTACTTTATTATATAGTTTTGAAAAGCTTTTGATGTAAGCTAAATGTTTTCGGGGTTAATTTTTCGATACCGATTTTTTAAACTTTCTTGAAAAGTATTAAAGAAAAATATACTTTATTATATAGTTTTTGAAAGCTCTCGATGTAAGTTAAATGTTTTTGCAATTTAATAAATAAATAAATGAATAAATGAATGGATGAATCTCGTACAATTAACGTTTCTCTCTCGTACGATGTCGGACACAGACTCGATGTTGAATGCCTTTTCCATATATGTTCTATTCTAATAGACGTAGTTCTACGTGTTGATTGCGGCACAGTTGTTACTGTGCTTGTTGTTTTTTTTTATCGAGATATATTTAACAAAAAATTATAAATGACTGATTAATTAGTTAAATAATTTTTCTTTTGTATTTATCTTGCTATCTGTCTTGAGTCTGTCAATAGCCTAAGATCCACGTTAAGTTAAGTTTATGGAATTGGAACTTTCTTATATCTTCCACGAGATGCGCGGAAGTGATTTTTATTGGTTTTACTTTCTTCTACAATGTTTATCGGTAAATCTAAAAATGTTGAAACTTCTTTATTGAATATTTTTTCCCAGAAGTGTCTTTTTTTAAGAATATTCAATGCATCTAATTTAATCTAAAGGACTTTTGATATAGGATATTAAAAAAGTTGGAAAATATGTAAAATAAAACTATAAATAAAATGTTCGCGCATCATTTACCGCGCTAATGTTGCTTTAGCCAAAGAAATCCAGTGGCAATAAGAGAACGATTGGTGCAATGCCTCAAACGCTTCAGTTCGTTTTTTTTTTAATGTACAATTTCCGAATATCTTCTACAGATGGAAAGTTAACTTTTTTATGCCTTTGCGAGCCGACTGTGTTTCTAAGACAGTTGTATTAATACTTGTTCCGATGTCGACAATTAGTAGTTTTAAAAAATCTTTGACTTGTTTCTTTTTTTTCATCTTCTTTTTTTTATACATTCAGTAATGAGAATATTTTCAATGTGTTTGATCAATGTCGATAAACTTGATGCTACCGCAGGAGTTTCATACATTTTTTCTTCCGAATTAAATTTTGCGACTTTATTAATCGCGCAGATGCAGTTATCATATACTTTGGAATCATAAATTGATTCGAAGTTTTCAATGTTTGTATTTATATCTTTCATTGCCAAAAAGAAACGACCAATAAGCCGTAATCTGGCACGAATCATATCGTGGTGATATTGTGACTTATATTTTATGCACAATTTATTTGCATACCAAATGAACAATTCGTCATATCTTATAGAACGAGTCACCTTCATCTTCCCGCATGATAGGAAAAACGGTTATTATTACTCATGGTTATTATTTACGTTTTGTATATCAGTTGGCTTTTTTTTTCTCGCTCCCGTACTGCTTGCCATATTGGTTGTGGCAGACGAGCCAACGTGGTCGTCTATCGATGGCTTTACTTTTCTTCTCGCTCCCCCACTGCTTGCCATATTGGGTGTGGTAGACAAGCCAATGCCTAAATGAACCCAGTAAGCAAGGAACATTAAATTAACGTTTAGAAATATTGACTTAAATTTATGGTGTATTTCTTTCATTTTTAACAGCTTCTACTCACGGTTATTTTAGGTTATTTTACACGGTTATTTTAGGTTATTTTACACAAACGCATGACGGAATGTTATATAATTAGACTGACTTTTTGCTCCAACTCTACAATGAGTGGGTGTAGATACTATTAAATCGTCGAATTTAATAAATTTCCACTCAGAGGAACCTTCAATCACTTTATAACTGCAAAGGTGTTCCACAAAGTCCACGGTTTCAAACATACACAAAAAAAAATATACAGCATCAGATTTTTTGCAATATGTAACAAAGTTTATTCGACCAAATACAGGGTAATCAGTGTCTTTGTGGAACATTACAGCTACACATATTCCTTTCTTATAAATGGTACCAGAAATTCTGATCGATGAAAATATCTTTATAATTTTATTTAAATCCTTGGGCAGAACATCACGAAATAATTGGTAATTTTTTATATCCTTAATATTGACTTTTTCTTGAACTCCAAAAGAATATTTTTCACCCAGAGGCTTTCGAGCTAAAAATCTGGCACACAAATTTAGCTGATGTTTAATCGCCAGAGTTAAAGGCAAGTTTCTACGAGAATTTGTAGCATGGGCTGCTTAATTGTTTCAGAGGTCTGTGTTTAGCCTCCTATCGAAGGCAACAAACTGACCATAAGGGACCAACTCTACACATCACTTCAAAATAATGGAGCATGTAATGATGCTTAGGTTTGAATCTAGCTTGGGGAAAGACAGTAAAATATTTTTCATGGTGTTCTGAAATGAGGACGCTCAGATAACTAAGTGATCGAAGGTTCACATAAGGTGTTGTAACTATGTCTACAATGGATTTTAATTTTAAGTAAAGATACCAACTTTCAGTATCGTCAGGAACTAAATCACCTAGCATTAATCCAAAATATGACAAAACACAACCATCTCTGAGGCAGAGAACTTCAATTTAATAGCTATAAGGTGCTCTCTTGTAATTTGTGGCACTGCATTACCTAACTCTACTGGACCATAATCAAAATAAAATACACGATTATTCAGAGTCTTCAAAGAAAAGTATTTTTTACTATATATTAAATCAAAAATTATAAGTGCTAAATCATAACCGCACACTCCTAAAAGATCGTGCATAATATCAGAGTTAATGCTTTGTATAAAGGAAAAGCTGTGAATAGCATTCCAAACGCATTTTTCTTTAATGCCAGTCTTGTTAACCCTTTGCGGCATGGCGGGATAGAATCTATCCCACCTAGATTACCACCATTTATTCCGTTTTTAAGCCAGTTTTTAATCGATTTTTTTCGGGTTTTTTTTGTAATTTCAATATCGTAACATGTCAGAGAATCTAAAATTACACGCAATTGATGAATATTGTCACCGAATTTGTTGATATCAATAAACAAATGCTAAAAAATATCACTTTTTAAGCGAAAAATTCATTATTGGGAAAAGTATTTACCGAATTCATGTATAATATCATACATAGAGGTTTTCAGGGTCGCTGATCACGAATATGACCTCAGATTTTCAAATTTCAAAATGGCGGATCCAATATGGCGGAACGAATTTGTTAAAAGTTTCTTGATCAAGCTGAAATTTGTCACTCAGGGGTTTTCGGGGTCGCTGATTACGAATATGACCTCAGATTTTCAAAATTTAAAATGGCGGATCCAATATGGCGGACCGAATTCGTAAAAAGTATATTGGATCCGCCATTTTGAATTTTGAAAATCTGAGGTCATATTTGTGATCAGCGACCCCGAAAACTCCCGAGTAACAAATTTCAGCTGTTTTCCGTGTAAAGAAAAATGTATGCTTCAAAGGGTTAAGATCTTGTAACAAAACATCAGCAGCGTAATTCTGCATTGTTCTTAATTTATCTGTATCAAGAGCAGTTAGAGATGCAATTTCATTCCTGTGATGCTTGCACATTCTACTGGATAGTTTGCATTGAATTCCTCAGATAGGCTACAAATAGAATGAATTCCTAAGTTGTCACCCAGCAAGAGACACAAACTGAAATAAATTTGTTTGTCTCCTAAGCTAGTTTTTACAATTAACTCATTTTTTTTCAAATGTATCAAATCTTTAATTACTGGTGAAAATAAATTCATATTTCCATCTTTACATTCTGAGAGAAACAAAGAAGCCAAAAATATGTTACCAAGTTTTGAGGCATACTCTTGAGGGATACAAGCAATATTGTAATAAAGTGCTCCTAATTTATGGTGACCAGCATGAGATCCTGTGATATTATCTGAGTTCATATCGTCAAAGAAAAAAATCAGTAAACTTCAAGTTCCACACCCTCGTTTCGTTGACGGACAATAAAATTCCATTGTTGTACTTATCATTTCTATGTCGCGATACATAATTGTCCTTCGTTCTTTTCTCATCAGTCGCTTCCTCTCACTCGACCGTTATATACACTCGCTCGTTCTCGTAATTCCTCTGAGAACGTTGACCGTCGTTGCACGCTCGTCGTTCCATTTGCACGAAATTGGCCTTACGAGAGTTATGTCATGCGCGTGTCCACGAAAGTATCGTGGTACACGTGAATGCCCGATATATCCGTCAAATTTTTGTTAAAGGAGGAGATAACAGGGGCGCTGGTCACACGTGCTGACTATGATTGATTAGGGTTATCCCCGCGGCAACCGATGGGCAAACACAAATAAACCGGAGGTCACCCTGGAGCGAAGCTGCCTGCGAACTGACCTGTCAGTAGACAGCTGACCGCTTTCTACGCGCAATATCCACTTTGAATTTCCAAACGGTGTATGGCAGGTCCGAAAAGAATCGCCTTGAGGGGAAGTTTTTCCGACGATGCCGTAACGGCGGTAGCCACCATCGAGGTTTCCACCCTCGAGTCGTAACTGGACCGCGAAGGCCGTGCCTCTAGCTTCCAGCCTCCAGCCTGGCGTCTTATTTTTGGTACAATTACAAAAGAAAATTTTTTAGAATTTTGGAGTAGTTTCCTATCGGTTTTATTTCGTAATGCGAGAGACCGCTTTCTCTGCTTATTTGGTCGATTATTTCGCTGTTGGGAATATGGAGTATTCTATATGTTAAATGATTTCACAGGATCTTTTGTTGCTCGATAGTTTTTTTACGATGTTTTTGACGGACATTTTCTTTCTGTACGCACCGATATTTGTAAACATGTAAAACCTTGGAAAAACTTCTCCAGTACATCGCAGTATCACGTGCACGTGGACAGTCTCTACTGTCCGCTCTAGGGCACGCGAGGCGAGAGCGAGTTTAAGCGAGTTCCGCGTATAATCGCGCGGCGGCGCGCGCGACCCTTGACGACGTCTTTTTAAATAATTTTGCCGAAGTTGCTCAAACACATGATCTGAAAGATCTGGTTTTTGCGATCCGGGATCTAATACTTCTTCGTATCAAGGAGAAGAAAATAGTCGAGGTGGGTATGTCGCCAGCGCTCCTAAACTTGGCCAGCAAGGCTTTGATTTCAAAGAGTAGCCCACCTCATGACCATTTTAAATAACTTGAGTTGGAAAAATGCGCTGAATGGCTTGGCCTTGCTCGTGGGTTATTTATTCATATTCAAGATAAACGCAAACTGTATGTTGATCGCGAAATCTGCGCTATGACATGAGACATTCTTCTGTCGATTCACGTTTCTTAAGCATTATAGGAATCCCATTTAGAGGATGATACCTGTCATTTAGAGAACTATAGAGGCACTATGTATTTTTGTAGAAACCAGTCAATTAGAGTTACGATTAGTTGTACAATAAAATATTCGATAAAAGATTCGCTAAGATCTGCAAACAAAATCGACGACAAGAAACGGAGTGTTTCTTGTTCATGCTTTTATTTTGATGCTTTTTGGTGTCTCTGGCAAAAATGCAATACTCGTTGCGTTATATTTAATTGACCTTGAATTTGATAAAAAAAATTGATGATTTTGATTTATATTATCAAAATTATAATGGCGATCTGTTTTTGATTCTCGCTTGAGTCTCTTTTGCCTTTCATCTGTTTTTCAAGGTTCTTTGATTCTTGCAACTTTTATTTGCCGTCGCTTCTCCAGTGTTTCGACAATAGGTGGAACTGTTTTATCCATTTTTTCATGCAGTTGTCTTTAAATTTTTTGAATTCCTTCTTTTATTATGTTCTCATTGCTAAGTAATGAACTCAGAAGAAGTCATGTTTGATTTGATTAATGATTGCCCTTAAATTATTCTTTATTAATATTTTGCATTATGACACAGGTGAGAATTTCCTTTTTTCGAGAAGCAGCGGCGAGAAGCCAGGATCAGCGGATCGGTGAGATTGCTCTTCAATTGTTTGTCGCGTTTTAAGCACATTGCGAGTCGCGTTGAGCGTTGAGACAGGCATCTCGGATGTACCTACTTGCGTATCGCGTAGCGTCTTGCGTTTCGCTTTGGCGTCCATATCCCTCGTTCGCGTTAAATTTGTGAGTATGATTGCGTTAAACATTGTTGCGCCTATTTTATGTTGAGTGTTGCCGCGGATTTATGTGATTGCGGAGTGATAAGTGCTATTTCGAGTATTGCGCATTATTCGCTATTCGTTAGTGCGCCTCGTTGGACGTCGTGGACGTACGCTGTTCGTGTTACTGGCGACAGAATCCCTGTCGCGTAATCGCGGTTTTGTATCTAGATTCTAGATTCTCGCGAATTCTGGAAATTAGTGGACGCGAGGAGTATACGTCTGGCGCTCAATTATTTGTTTAACATGTGGCTTTCGAATCGTGCGAGGGATCAGCTCGAGAGACCCGTCGGTCGTTACTCTCCCCTCTCTCCATTTTGATCCGTCTTACGCCTCGTGCTCGAAAGAAAAAAAAGACGTGAAAACAAATATACATGTGAAGGGTACAGGGGAAAAACAATATTTTGCGTCTTATATTTTTGCTTATAATAATATTTTAGATAAATGCAGAGATTATTTTTCTCTTCTATTTATTATTGTTAATTGTTATCGTTATCAACTATTATGGGCTTATGAATTATCACATATTTTCTAAAAGATTGATTCATGAAAAAAGCTTAAAATTTTTGGATTAACAATGAAACTTTTCTCTTTGACAACATTATACAACTAATAACGGAAACGTTCCTTTATTATATTCTTATTGCGAAGTAATAAACTCAGAAGAAATTTTTGATTTGATTAATGATTACTCTTAAATTATTCTTTATGAATATTTGCATTATGACACGGGTGAGAATTTGCTGCGTATTGTATTGTAGAACTGCTCCCGAAATTCTAGCATTATAAGAACCTTATTTGCTAAAATTAACCCGCTTTCCGTTTTTCAAAATTTTTTGCAGATTGAATTAAACGATTCTGTTCGTCTAACAGCAAGCTGTCGGAATAAGCGCTTAGATAGCTAACACTATTTTTGGGTACAGACCGTGCAGTTTCAGAAACGGTACGTAGTGTTTTCTTCGTTTTACGCCCCAAGGGGATCGATTAAAAACTGCAAGGCAAGATATATTAAAAGACTAACCAGGATTATTAGGCACAAGTAGAGGTATACCTTTATTTTCATGAACGAATAATTTAGTAAGTCTTCTTTTTTTATTGTGCAGAATTATGCCTTGATGGTTCTGAATAATCTAAATTGTAACGATATTCGAAGATGTCAACATATACTGTTTCGTTTAAAAACCAAGGGCATACATGGGGCTCGAACCGAAGAGTCGGGATCGAACCTCCCTGGTAACCATCTCCGATAGAAAACGATAAAAAATTTCTTATCGTTTTTAATACGGTTAGTGAATCGGTTATTTATGGTACTCTATCAGAAACTCACGTTACAAAATACTTGGGATTCTATCGTAAATGTCTTATCAGCTATACATCAGTTTTTATTGTTTTTAATATGGTTAGTGAATCATTTATTTACGGTACTCTATCAGAAACTCACGTTACAAAATACTTGGAATCTTATCGTAAATGTCTTATCAGCTGCACATCAGTTTTTATCGTTTTTAATGCGGTTAGTGAATCGTTTATTTATGATACTCCATCAGAAACTCACGTTACAAAAGACTTGGAATCCTATCGTAAATGTCTTATCAACTGCACATTGTTTTCTATCGTTTTTAATATGGTTAATGAATCGTTTGAATCGGTTTTAGTCAATCCATTTCAATCGTTACGAATAGGAATCTGATTCATACCGATTCATTTCTTTCAATCGGTTTTTATTATTTTGAAGAACGCCGGGAACGGGGCAACTAGCGCCAGGAGTCGGAGGCCACTGGGTTCGGTGTTCAGTGTCCGGGGCGGCTACCGCCAGGAGGTCCTTATAAAAAGAGATCCCTCC
Source organism: Temnothorax ravouxi (assembly GCA_030770255.1). Lineage (NCBI taxonomy): Eukaryota > Metazoa > Arthropoda > Insecta > Hymenoptera > Formicidae > Temnothorax > Temnothorax ravouxi. Next base: position 6,353 of record JASTWP010002155.1, on the reverse strand, counting down.
AGTTACGATACTGGATTTCTCTGCTTTTTGCCTCACAAGGAGTCTGCTTATATATTATGACTGGATGTATTTTAAATACGAGAAGCGCTTTCCATCATGCGCGACCTAGCGGCATTGTCGCGAACTAATCGCCGATTGGTTGATGCGGATTCAATTTATATCATTGATATACGATAGAAAACGAACCAATTTGCTGCTGTAAAGAAGATGATAAGTTGTATGTCAGAAAATCCTGATAAGAAATGATAGATGTATCGGTTTGGTTAAGTCCGTATAAAATATATCGGCGAGATGTCTATCGTTTTAACCTTATAAAAACATATGCAAAATAGAAGGTTTTCAAACAATTCAATTTATATCATTGATATACGATAGAAAACGAACCGATTTGCTGCCGTACAGAAGACACTATTTTGCAGAACGTTAATATAGAAAACTCGCACTGTCACATTGGACCCCGTGGCTCAAGGGAGCCCACTCTCCCCTACCTTTCTAAATTCTAATCTTTCCCTATTCTCCGACTCTAATACGCTCCCCTTCTTCTTCTCATTTCTTTATTCGGTTCCTTACTTCGCTTCTCTTCTGTTTCTCAACTTTGACTTCGTCTTCTACCGCTACAAGTTCTACCGACAAGCTCACTATACCTTGCTGCCACCGCGTGCTCGTCTTCCTCGATCGCCCCCTTTTTTCGATCTATTCAATCGATTTCTTGCTGTCGTGCGGACCCGGCCCTTCCTTCGCTCTTCCGACTTTACATTCGGAATCAGCGACCTCGAAAACCCCCTATAGTATCGAGTTTCATCCTAATTAAGTGACATTTCTGCATTACGTTCATATTTAATCCGCCATTTTGAATTTTCCCGAAACGCCATGTGACCTTTAAAAGTACATGAGAGTACGAACATTTTCAGCTCTAAAACAATTTTTTTGGTCGTGACAAATTTTGGGGATCGTTATTTTTCGGATGAAATGTGATATTTAATGGGGTTAATGGGCTCCCTATTGACCGCCATTTTAAATTTTCCGCAAGCGCTATGTGACCTTCAAAAGTACATGAGAGTACGAACATTTTGAGCCTAGGAACAATTTTTTTGGTCGTGACAAATTTTGGGCATAGCTCTGTGTCAGTTATGTATTTAATGAAATAATAGTATATATATTTTTTCCACATTTTTTACACAATTTAAAATAGAAAAAATTGTTCTATTTTGCCAAGGAAAACATTCTATTTAAGGAATGTCGTACTTAAAAGTACAATTTTGTGGGAAAAATTATGTACAGCTATTTAAAAAAACGTTTTAAAGACTGACATTCAAAAGTCGTTTTTATCTTGGAAAACTAACATGAAATACGTACATTACGTCCGTACATTCAATGTACATACCTCGTTAAATAATAATTTTTTTTCCTCCTTACCAATGACTATTTTTAACATTTTGTAGAATATATTGTAATACAGGCCGTAGCTGTGTTCCGAAATTGACTGCCAGTGCTGAAAATTTATAATACATGTGACGTTGTGACCGGACGTCACTCTTTCGGGGCACGGAAGGCGTGAAATCACTGGATTTTTTTATGGACTTTCCCATCAAACGGTCGCCACTCGGTTTAACCTATTTTCACCGAGAAGGTAAGTATCGAAATGTCGGTACGAGGTTGTAACGAAACTTCATTAATTCTCTTTTATTTTTCAGGTTCTCAACGCTGGATGGATCGCCGCCCCGTTGCTGCCACTGCCACTGGACTTCGCTGGACAACGATGGACACCCGTTCGCCGGAACAGGTAAGTAGAAAATGAGTACGCTCCACTAATCGACCGATTTCCGTTTCAGCTCCTCGCCCCGGATGGATCTCAACTGCCGCTGACTGTCCCAGATCCTCGCCTTATCGCATACTGGAAACACCGCTGGACCTACGCTGAATCGATGCCATGGGACAAGGTAGGTAGCAGGTAAGTAATTCAAATTGGCTTTACACTGCGTATATTAACAAACGATTGATTTATTTCAGATCGTCGTGGTTGGTTATAAAATCGCCGCACTGTATGCTTTTCGCGCAGACACATTCGTCGTACGCCGTTACAATTGGTAAATAATTACCGCTCGCTATTGTAAACGAGTTATGTTTAACGCGATGGTACGCGGAAGTGCTCGGTTGTAATATATCGCTGCGCTAAACTACGCGCCAAGTCCTTATACGAGAGAATCTTAAGTACGTGTTACCGCGACCACGATATCCGAGCGACTGCCTCGAGTCCTCGGGCTCTCGCGGCGTCCCCACTTCGGGAACGTCGATCCCACTCTCGGTATCTTCTACGCCGCAGTATTTTTCCGCGCCAAATGTTCCGAACTTTCTCTTTTCTTATAACAGTTTTTTCTTGTTTTCGTATTCCGTGTCGTCCGTGGTTGTCAAACCAGGGCTCCCTATGGTTCGCGCGCACACGCTTGGGGAGTCTCGGACCCCGGGCCCCCGGTTCCCGTGTTTCGCGACCATTCCGCCGAGTGGTTTCGTTGACCCTGGGGATCTTTCTCGGCGCCTTCCCCGATACCTTTCCGCGCGCTCTTTCGCCCCGGAGACTCTCGGTTTCCGAGTTCCGGGTGACATTATTTGTCCCGGTATCTCGGTCCCCGAACGTCGGATCGCGCCTCCGCGGATGTCGCGGTGTCCCTGAGGGGCCCCTAGGCGCGTTCCGCCCATTGGCTTCTCGGTGTGATAGTCGTGTCTCGATTCGCGGGGAACGCGGTGTGTCCCCCGCTATCTGCGTTACCGTTGGTACTATCGCGTCGCGGATTGGGTGGTTCGCTTTGTGGTTGTTACCTCCGGCGGGTCCCCGGCGCCCCGGTCAAGCGAACGGTTGCAACGTGGACCTATAGATTTTTAGTACTGACAGTTTTGGAACACGACGAAGAGTGACATAATTTATAGAGAAAAGACCCCTATTATGAGACAGAATCCTAATATGAGATGGCGAGTTTTTTAAATGATGGATCAAAAGATGGGGCCTATATAAGGTCTTTTAGCTTAAAATATCTCATATTAGGATTTTGTCTCATAATAAGGGTTTTTCCTCTATTATATTATTTATTATATTTTTTTGGTGGATCCCGATATCCGCCCCCCGGCTCTGAGCGTCGCTCCCCCGTTTGCGGGGAACCTCGCGTGTCCCCGCTAACTCGGCGCTCGGTTTTCATATCGCGACGCGGATCGCGTCGACGGGCTCGGTCGGCGCCCCCTTGTTCGTTCCGCGTGTCTCTTTATTCGCGCGGGCCCCTTTGGCTCGCGCTCAGATCGGTGGCATCTCCCTCGTTCGGGCCTCCCGGTATGTCCCGATCGCTATCTCGCTCGTTCCGCTTTCCGCGGCTCGTCCGTATGGGTCATCCGGTTCCCCTTGCTGGTTCCGCGGCTGTCTTTTTTTAGAAAACGCTAGCCATATGGGCTCTTCGGACTCGCATGTCCGGCATTCTTAATCTATTTGCATTAGCCTGCTACTAGTTAGTGTGTTTCGGGGCCGTTGTTACCTCCGGCGGGTCCCCGGCGCCCCGGTCAAGCGAACGGTTGCAACGTGACCTATAGATTTTTAGTACTGACAGTTTTGGAACACGACGAAGAGTGACATAATTTATAGAGAAAAGACCCCTATTATGAGACAGGATCCTAATATGAGATGGCGGGTTTTTTAAATGATGGGATCAAAAGATGGGGCCTATATAAGGTCTTTTAGCTTAAAATATCTCATATTAAAATTTTGTCTCATAATAAGGGTTTTTCCTCTATTATATTATTTATTATATTTTTTTATTTTACAAATACATAAAATATATAATTATAATATACAATATACATATATATAAAAAAGCAATATAAAGAATAAAATAAATAATGAAATAAAAGAAATTATATAATACTTGTTTTGGAATTTATATTGAAAATATGATGTAAAACATCATTCATAATTTGTATGGAAATAGGCAAGCAACAAAAGAAAAGAAAAAAATATTAGAGGTGCAAGAGATGCAGTAGCTCAATTTATTTATGCTTTTAAATTATTAGTACTTACAATAAACAAATGTATAGTAAGACTTATAATAAGCAATTTTTTTTTACGTGGGGGAAACCTTCAAAAGGCACTTCCGTTGTTCGGGATAGCGTGAGATTCTTACTTACTAAAACCCCCACTGTACATTCGTTACCTGCTGCAATATAATGGCGTTGAGTCAGTGATATCCACGCCTCTCCATTCAAAAGTGTTCTGCCTTTTAAATATGGTGACTCCACCTGCAACAATAAGCAACTCTATGCTGCGTGCATAGACTTATTATAATAACAATAAAATAAATTATTAATTTATAAATCTGAAAGAAAAACAATGAAATTATGTGAATGAAACAACACGAAATTAATAATTCGAGTGGATCGCAATTTAAACTAATTGTAAGTTAAATGATTGCGTCGCAAAGTGACCTCAACCATATTACGGGAAGTATACTTTATAAAATATTTTTTTGTTATTTTACATGCAACTTTGGTTTTGTATTTTGTAATTTGTTTCATGTACTTGTTACTATGTATTTTTAAAAATAGTACATTGCAAACAAAAAAAACCTATCTCATATTAACACTTTGCGACGCAATCACCTCAGTTCAAATTGCGATCTGATTGCAATGCACTATTTTCAAAACAAAAGTATAACATAAAATAATTGTCATAATAAATATTACATATATGAATTATAGAATGGGCCCCTCCAACGCCCATTCCCGTGAGAAACGCATCCAATATTCTTTTATCGTCCCTCCGAAATTTTTATTTGCATGCGAGATACAGTAACAATTACATGTTACTATATGTTACTATATGTTACTATATGTTCTATACAATGACAATTATTTAGTTATATTTAAACAATTGTTAATTTAACAATTATTAAGCAATTTTTAGCAATAAAAGCTTACAAAGATGTGTTAAATAATGAAAAATATTAATTCGGGAAAGGCAATAATTTTTTGCTTTCTAGAATTTTAAATAAATGACGTCTCATGCATGTTTCAAAGCAAGAAGTCTGTCTTACAATGAGTAAAAAAAGATCTAACGATTCATTATTTAATTTATCATCTATAGACAAAAATATTATCCTTCACTAATCGGAGAGAAGATGTTGGATTATCTAACGATAGTATTGTCTCCGACAATGCCGTCAGGCGTTGCGGCAAAATATGGGATATTATCATCGATAAATATTCTACAATCATTAATTTTTATTCTCAACTCTACCTGCAATTGTTCTCGTGCCACTATTTCTTTTCTTTACCTCACTCAACAGCCACATTCGTCAATTGAAGAGGGTACAGAATTGCTTTAACAAGATTTTCACACGAAGTTGTTTCTCTTCTACTACAAACTTTTGCAAGTTTGAAGCAGTGAGAAGATTTTGCCGTACGTTGTGCCACATACGGGTTTTCATGCTGACCCCGTGTAGCACATTCCAATACAACATTATTGCATTGCTGATCTTTTAGCATTTGATAATGATTAGATTTTAACTGTTTCGTACATATGACCTTGACAAGTAGAACTCAATGCTTTCCTACTATTAAATTGTACTACAGAAGCTTTCACGCGCGTTTGATAAGAGCCTCTCCTCGCAAAATGTATACGTTTACCGCCAATAAATTTACTAATAATTCCATTGCAACTTTCCACGGAATTACTAGTACATTTATATATAAAACTATTAGCATTGTCTATAACGCGTTTCATTGCAATTTCTAATTTTAAAAATATCCCTGCTTTCTGCAATTGGGGCACAAGATTTATTTCACTTTCTTTTCGTTCGCCAGTACAAAAATATTGAAGGGAAGCGCAATTTTTGATGCTCACCAAATACATGGCTCAAGTATATTTTGTAAATCTTTTATTAAACCTGCGACTTTTTGCTTTCCAGGATACTTTACTATCGCGGCGATACGTTATAGCTTTCATTATAGCGTTACGAATTTTCATCACGCTGTTTCGTAACGATTTTTTTTAATTTTGCGATATTTCTACCACCACTACTACCCGCTTCGCGAATTTTATTACACAGATTGCGGAGAAGATGATTCGTGCATTCAATCTTCTCCACAACAATATCTGAGTACGGTGGAAAATCTCTCAATTTTTTTTGCTACATTACTATCTCCGTCACCGATATATTTATTATAAATTAATCCATGCATTTCTAAGCTAAGCCGGAAGCCTTCGAGGATTATATCGCTTTCCATACTTGTTGAGCTTTGATTATTTCCCCAATTTTTAAACATTTATGTTTTTTCGGTTTTACAGAAAGTTTTGCTGCTCTTGCCGCAAATAACGC
>JASTWP010002154.1:0-49290 GCA_030770255.1 Temnothorax ravouxi | reverse complement strand
AAATTCGCAATAGTTAACGAGTTATTAAATAAAACGTCTGAGCGAATGAGCGCTCAAGGAGCGATAGAGGCGGGTCTCGGCTGACACGGTGCACGGCGCGCGGTGAGCGGTGAGGGGCGCGAGGCGCCCGGCCGGCGCGTGACGAGCGGCGAGTGGGGCGCGGCGCGGCGCAGCGACAGATGATATACACTGCGGCGAAAAAGTATTAGAGCCAGCACAGGTAGCACACGTATTGCATAGGCATTGCCGTAGCGTCTTACGCCTTAGATAATATTAATTAGTTTAGCTTGAATTATGTGTAATGGAAACATTTAATTTTAGTAAATTAAATTATTTTGCATGTCAAAGTTTACGAGGTTTACAAAGTTTTACTTTAACTTTTGTTTATGTTAGAATAACTTTAATGGTGCGTGTCTACCTGCAAGTAAAACTTTCGAGAGTAGCTTTCGAGATTGATTCTCGCAAATGGACATATTCCTGGAGAATGAATCTTAACGGAGAATGAATCGCAGCTCTCGGCGAGCGAACTTGTCAAACCTACTCGCAAATCGACACGACGTTATTTTACGCTCGGAGATCAGCTCGCCAAGCTCGAACGCTGTTCGTATTTTGAGAGCTACATGTTGAGAGTAAAAACCGAGATGGCAATAGTTATTTGTGCAACAAGTGCCGTAAGATAAAAATTCCCGGGTGCGGTGACCGCACTCGCCTTTTATTGAAGGAACTTATTGAATAATGCGGCAATCATGAACTATTGTAGAATACTACTGTGACAGAAATAAAAAAATTTCAAAATTGTTCATCATAAAATTTTAATATTTTTTTATTTCTGTCACAGTAGTATTCTACAATAGTTTATGATTTTCGCATTATTCAATAAGTTCCTTTGTGTCATCAAAGGAACAAACTTTTGCCATCTCGGTTTTTACTCTCAACATGTAGCTCTCAAAATACGAACAGCGTACGAGCTTGGCGAGCTGATCTCCGAGAGTAAAATAACGTTGTGTCGATTTGCGAGTAGGTTTTGACAAGTTCGCTCGCCGAGAGCTGCGATTCATTCTCCGTTAGATACTCTCCAGGAATATGTCCATTTGCGAGAATCAATCTCGAGAGCTACTCTCGAGAGTTTTACTCGCAGGTGGACACGCACCATAAGACGTTTTATTTTTTAAAAAATAAATGTATTAAAAGAACTCAAAATAATATTTAATTTCTACATGACATACGCATAAAATGTTAAGTTATCACGTTGACATGAATGTAACATATGAAAATCTTAAGAAAATAATAACATAGTTGTATGTGTATTTTACATTGAAGTAATAACTAAATTTTGGTAACACAATGAAATTTTAACGTATACACACGATTTTTTGCTGCGTACGTGCCGCGTAACGCAACATTCTCGTACGTAATTTATGTACGTAAGGCGTAAGATACTACGGCAATGTACGTGCGTTGGCTCTTAGTCTCTCGCCTTTTCGATGGCAGGAAAATGATACGCTATCATTTCCACACCACCTTGCGGTAGATAGCTTGGTGCGTTTTTTTTATAGTGGTTTCCCCGGTAGGCCTAATCCACTCTCATTATTTAATGCAAAAATTGTTCGAAGTGCCGTCCTCTCTCTCGTATGCAGAGTTCGGCCCTTCGTACAATATTGCGCGTCGCACGGTGCGCCATGTCCGGCGTAATAGTATCGAAGGCCGCAACAATAGCTTCACGTACCTCGTTTTCTCCATCATTACGCCGCTGCTCGATTAGACTTTTTATATGACCCCATACAAAAAAGTCTAATACATTTAAATCTGGCGACCGTGCCGGCCAGGCGATTGGGCCACCACGACCCATCCACCTATCCGGAAAACGCGCGTTTAATATTTCGCGCACTTGACGACTAAAATGAGCAGGAGCTCCGTCGTGCTGAAAAATTAGCTGCGCCCGTACGCGAAGAGGCACATCCGCGAGAAGAACCGGCAATTCGTTCTCGATAAAATTGGCATAAATATTGCCAGTTAAACGCGGTGGGAGGAAAAATGGACCGATCTGGAAATAATGAATAAAAATGTTTCTTCACTTAGACAACAAGAGAAAATTGCTTTCTTTCTACTTTTACTTACCACTTGATTCCCGATTACTCCCGCCCATACGTTTATGGACCAGCGATATTGAAAATTGCCCTCACGGACGACGTGCGGGTTTTCATCCGACCAATAAACGTAATTCCGCGAATTGAATACGCCGTTTGGTGTAAACGTCGCTTCGTCGGTCCACAAAATGTTATCCGGGAAAGATAAATTCCGTCGACATTGCGCGAGGAACCCTGCGTATGTTTTTTTTGACAGTTTTAATTATTGTACACTCAAGTTACAGCGAATACAAAAAGTTGATAATGACAATACCTTCACAAAAACATATCCGTGGTTCTAGATCTCGCGCTAAAAGCTGTTGCACCCGCTGGTAGTGGTACGGATGCAAATCATTCTCTCGTAAAGTGCGATGCACCTCGTATCGAGAGAGATGAAACTCGCATGCTGCACGACGCACGCTGTTGTTCGGATTTTCATAAAATGCGTCGAGTATTCTCTCTTCGTCTTGCACTCGACGACGCACTGGTATATCTCTCCTATTATGCACAAGACACCCTGTCTCACGCAATTTTTGTCTAACGCATTTTTTTATGCTACGCATAAATTCGAGTCGCGGCACACGCATTTTTCTACGCTAGCAAGCAACTATTACATTTTTATATTCTTGAGAAGTAAATCTTATTGTCGCTATCAAATACCGCGTGAACACGAGTATTTTACGCAATTACATACGTACACATCGTTATGCATATTATGAATATCGAGTAAAGACGAGAAAAAATTAGCGAGAGATATACCAGTGCGTCGTCGAGTGCAAGACAAAGAGAGAATACTCGACGCATTTTATGAAAATCCGAACAACAGCGTGCGTCGTGCAGCATGCGAGTTTCATCTCTCTCGATACGAGGTGCATCGCACTTTACGAGAGAATGATTTGCATCCGTACCACTACCAGCGGGTGCAACAGCTTTTAGCGCGAGATCTAGAACCACGGATATGTTTTTGTGAAGGTATTGTCATTATCAACTTTTTGTATTCGCTGTAACTTGAGTGTACAATAATTAAAACTGTCAAAAAAAACATACGCAGGGTTCCTCGCGCAATGTCGACGGAATTTATCTTTCCCGGATAACATTTTGTGGACCGACGAAGCGACGTTTACACCAAACGGCGTATTCAATTCGCGGAATTACGTTTATTGGTCGGATGAAAACCCGCACGTCGTCCGTGAGGGCAATTTTCAATATCGCTGGTCCATAAACGTATGGGCGGGAGTAATCGGGAATCAAGTGGTAAGTAAAAGTAGAAAGAAAGCAATTTTCTCTTGTTGTCTAAGTGAAGAAACATTTTTATTCATTATTTCCAGATCGGTCCATTTTTCCTCCCACCGCGTTTAACTGGCAATATTTATGCCAATTTTATCGAGAACGAATTGCCGGTTCTTCTCGCGGATGTGCCTCTTCGCGTACGGGCGCAGCTAATTTTTCAGCACGACGGAGCTCCTGCTCATTTTAGTCGTCAAGTGCGCGAAATATTAAACGCGCGTTTTCCGGATAGGTGGATGGGTCGTGGTGGCCCAATCGCCTGGCCGGCACGGTCGCCAGATTTAAATGTATTAGACTTTTTTGTATGGGGTCATATAAAAAGTCTAATCGAGCAGCGGCGTAATGATGGAGAAAACGAGGTACGTGAAGCTATTGTTGCGGCCTTCGATACTATTACGCCGGACATGGCGCACCGTGCGACGCGCAATATTGTACGAAGGGCCGAACTCTGCATACGAGAGAGAGGACGGCACTTCGAACAATTTTTGCATTAAATAATGAGAGTGGATTAGGCCTACCGGGGAAACCACTATAAAAAAAACGCACCAAGCTATCTACCGCAAGGTGGTGTGGAAATGATAGCGTATCATTTTCCTGCCATCGAAAAGGCGAGAGACTAAGAGCCAACGCACGTACATTGCCGTAGTATCTTACGCCTTACGTACATAAATTACGTACGAGAATGTTGCGTTACGCGGCACGTACGCAGCAAAAAATCGTGTGTATACGTTAAAATTTCATTGTGTTACCAAAATTTAGTTATTACTTCAATGTAAAATACACATACAACTATGTTATTATTTTCTTAAGATTTTCATATGTTACATTCATGTCAACGTGATAACTTAACATTTTATGCGTATGTCATGTAGAAATTAAATATTATTTTGAGTTCTTTTAATACATTTATTTTTTAAAAAATAAAACGTCTTATGGTGCGTGTCCACCTGCGAGTAAAACTCTCGAGAGTAGCTCTCGAGATTGATTCTCGCAAATGGACATATTCCTGGAGAGTATCTAACGGAGAATGAATCGCAGCTCTCGGCGAGCGAACTTGTCAAAACCTACTCGCAAATCGACACAACGTTATTTTACTCTCGGAGATCAGCTCGCCAAGCTCGTACGCTGTTCGTATTTTGAGAGCTACATGTTGAGAGTAAAAACCGAGATGGCAAAAGTTTGTTCCTTTGATGACACAAAGGAACTTATTGAATAATGCGAAAATCATAAACTATTGTAGAATACTACTGTGACAGAAATAAAAAAATATTAAAATTTTATGATGAACAATTTTGAAATTTTTTTATTTCTGTCACAGTAGTATTCTACAATAGTTCATGATTGCCGCATTATTCAATAAGTTCCTTCAATAAAAGGCGAGTGCGGTCACCGCACCCGGGAATTTTTATCTTACGGCACTTGTTGCACAAATAACTATTGCCATCTCGGTTTTTACTCTCAACATGTAGCTCTCAAAATACGAACAGCGTTCGAGCTTGGCGAGCTGATCTCCGAGCGTAAAATAACGTCGTGTCGATTTGCGAGTAGGTTTGACAAGTTCGCTCGCCGAGAGCTGCGATTCATTCTCCGTTAAGATTCATTCTCCAGGAATATGTCCATTTGCGAGAATCAATCTCGAAAGCTACTCTCGAAAGTTTTACTTGCAGGTAGACACGCACCATTAAAGTTATTCTAACATAAACAAAAGTTAAAGTAAAACTTTGTAAACCTCGTAAACTTTGACATGCAAAATAATTTAATTTACTAAAATTAAATGTTTCCATTACACATAATTCAAGCTAAACTAATTAATATTATCTAAGGCGTAAGACGCTACGGCAATGCCTATGCAATACGTGTGCTACCTGTGCTGGCTCTAATACTTTTTCGCCGCAGTGTATATCATCTGTCGCTGCGCCGCGCCGCGCCCCACTCGCCGCTCGTCACGCGCCGGCCGGGCGCCTCGCGCCCCTCACCGCTCACCGCGCGCCGTGCACCGTGTCAGCCGAGACCCGCCTCTATCGCTCCTTGAGCGCTCATTCGCTCAGACGTTTTATTTAATAACTCGTTAACTATTGCGAATTTTGCAACATGGTATAAGACTTTTCTTTTCAGTTTGACCCAATCTACCCCCCCTATTCGGCTGGTTACTTTTATTTCTAACACCATATGGTAATATATTAAATACATTAATAATGCAATAAATACGTTAAAGCTTCTCTACAATGACCGCAATCATTGTGGCTGCTTTTTAGCAATGTACATACATACATACATACATTGTGTTGTAAGGCTGAGATTACTTACATCCAACAATGACATTGTTGGACGTAGCGATAGGCTGCAAGATAATAAGTTTCTAAAGACTTGAGACTAAAGACTGAAGAAATTTTCTATCTCACAGCCAATTCGACAAGTCGTCGGATGTATGTAATCTCATCCTTAAACTGCTTTTCTGCTTATTTTTATTTTCAGTTTACCTCCGCAAAGTTGCCGTAAATCTGCATATATTGTTGAATTTTTTAACACTCTAGCGTCATGAACGGAGCCTGGATATCCAATAAACACGTCAATGAATTTCATTTTGTGGTTCACTGTTCCTTGGATATGTATAGAAAAATAAGATTTCCTGTTGATATAGGAATCAGGATCCTCCATTGGTTTATCGATTCTTATATGAGATCCATTTGTGGCCCCTTAAAAAGAAACAATATATAAGAAAAAAATTTTATACAAAATGTAAAGAAACACATAAATGCTTTACCTATAACACCAGGAAATCCTTTCTCTTGTAGAAAATATGTAGCACTTTCTTCTTTCTCGACGGCTGTCGGATATCTTATAACATTTGGGGCCAATGTCATAATAAACTGTGTAACTCTCGTAATTATAGTATGTAAACAACTAATAGTAACACCGAATCGATCTGCTACATCTCGATAAGATGCACTCTCATGGCCAACAAACCACAAATAACACAGGATGTGTTTCTCTGCAGTTATTTTTAAATTTCCTGCATGATCTGAAAAATTAGCATAGAAAGGTTAACATAAAATATATCTTTTTTTTATACATATATAATGTTTTGAAACTAAACTATACAATAATCGTAATTGGTTCTGGTTTCGAGTGAATTCTTTGGACTTTCATTATTGCACTTTTTCTTTCAATAAATGTTTAATTATATATTTATTTTAATTTGTATAATACAACTAAAGAGAATAGATCTCTTTTTCCTTTGATTGTACTTTAATCAATGCTATATTATCAATCTTTATAATCTATTTAATTGTAAATATATTTCATGATAGGGAGTGATTTTTGGCACTTAATATATAGGAGTGTTTTTTGACAATTATACAGGAAAGGTTCTATATAAATGTATATATATGTAACGGCCTGACTTTATCGAACGCGGGCTAGCCGGCTGGATCGGGAGTTCGATGACAGGCCCAGAGACAATAATCAATTTATAGCACACGGATTAATTCCTTTATTTAGCTCGAGGCTCGGGATTATACATAGATCGTAATTCCACGCGGCAGGTTACAATTGGTAGTGCATCTGCACTCGGGTGGTGGCACGAACGTGGGCTTTACAGAGAAACTGACGCAACGCGGTATATTTACAAGCGGCAGTGCATGTGCACTTGGGGTTTTAACGGACGCGGGGTTTCAGAGGAAATAACGCAACGCGGTATTTCTACAAGCGGTAGTGCATGTGCACTCGGGGTTTTAACGGACGCGGGGTTTACAGAGGAAATAACGCAACGCGGTATATTTACAAGCGGCAGTGCATGTGCACTCGGGGTTTTAACGGACGCGGGGTTTCAGAGGAAATAACGCAACGCGGTATTTCTACAAGCGGTAGTGCATGTGCACTCGGGGTTTTAACGGACGCGGGGTTTACAGAGGAAATAACGCAACGCGGTATTTCTACAAGCGGTAGTGCATGTGCACTCGGGGTTTTAACGGACGCGGGGTTTACAGAGAAAAGAACGCAACGCGGTATTTCTACAAGCGGTAGTGCATGTGCACTCGGGGTTTTAACGGACGCGGGGTTTCAGAGAAAATAACGCAACGTAAAATTACAGTCGGTAGGGCGGATGCCCTCGGGAAATGCAACGGACGCGGGTGGTCTAAAAGACAACGCAACGCGGGATTTTACAAGCGGGGACGCGACCTAACGGGGGTTAAGACCGTGGGCGCGGGGAAACGCGATAGGTGCAACGGAGGATTGCGGAGTCCCGGGGCTACGGTTGTGAGAACCCTCGCTACGAGGACGAGCACGCTCGACCTCGCGGTGCCGTAGCCGTCGGGAGTACGGTGGAGTTCGGAGACACTCTGAGAACCCTCAGTAGAGACCCACACTCTGGACCTCGTTTTACGTGTCGCCCTAGGATAGGGAAGGTAGGCTTCGCCAGGAGTAGCGGAATGCTGTGGCGTAGGCGAAGTGTCGTCTCGTCGAGCGCGCCGGCTTATATATCGCTCGGCGCGGCAGGCTCGGCCGGCGGGAGGCCGATCGTCAGGCGAGTTGCGCGGTGGTGGGAGCGGCGCGATCCTGTGCGCTCGCTTCGGCGGGGATCGGCCCCCGTCGGCGCTCGTTAGCGTCATGCGGGAAGGCCCCGGTGCGGCGGATTTCCCGCGCACACGGTGCGTTTTGGTAGTTTAAAAAATGGGCGCACCGCGCCCTGTCCTCGCCCGACGGGTGATCGGTCGGGCGGTATCCGGCGGGTGGTAGCCGGGAACGATGCCTTGTTTTTAGGGGCGCATCGTTACAATATGGAGAAGTAAAAACCACAGTGGTGTAAGTCAAATTTTTAAATATATTTTCTCATGTGCATAGATGTAATCTGTACAATATATAAATTGCATCTATGCACACGAGAAAATATTTCTAAAAATTTGACTTACACCACTGTGGTTTTTACTTCTCCATATATATATATATATTATATATATATATATATATATATATATATATATAAACATACACATACTTGATATTTCGATAAATATATCGGATACTTCGAACTGATTTATGAGCTCATATGCTACGGCTCTTGATAATCGAAAATGCATCAGAAAATCTCTCGCTATATAATTTCTAACTATATTTTCTATATAGTTAGCAACTTTGTTGTGCTGTATCCTTCCTTGTATCCTTCTAACTAGTCCATAAACTGGCAAACGTTCTAATTCATTGTTTTCTAAAGGATCAAATATGTTAATAGGTTAGACTTCATATACATTTTAATTTTATCAATTATTGTATTACTGCATTTATACATTGATAGCTCTCCTTCCTGCGCAAAGCGCTACGGCGCACACACGTATCTCAATCCGCCAATCATACACTTCTCTACCATACAGGCACGGCGTGACGATTAGATAGATTGGAAACCTCTCTCATTCTCAAATTCTTACAGTTCGGCCATTCTGCGCATACATTCGTCTCGAATGTCCATAACCTATATTTAAGATTACAACACATATTTATATACAATATTTTCTTGTTGTAACAAATAAAATTATAAACTTTCAAACTGATTATAATTATTAATACTAAACAAAACATTTAAATAATCTAAATTATTATTCTTTGGTGTAGATCACAAATAACTGTACCCTTAAAATTAATACCAATAACGCTCACAAAATTATCATTAATGTACGAGTAAATGCTTTACTTAACATCCATCGAAAGTTATGGTTCTGGTTCCTTAATCCAGCGCTTCAAACGATCTGGGGAAAGTATAGAGTTATACGGTCTAGAAGTCACATTAAAACCAGGGATATCCTGTATTACATATCTATTATTATTTAAGACCTTCTTAACCATATACGGTCCCTTATAACATGGCTTTAATTTTTTGTCTTCACCCGGTTTCAGCGAAGTATCTCTAATCAAAACTTTGTCACCCTCTTGATATTGAGTTGGTTTCTTGTGTTGCTTATCATAATAAGCCTTATTATATTTTTTTATTTTATCGGTTACCTCTAAGGCTAATTTACGAGAAGCCTCTCTTTCTTCCGATATCTCTAATTCGGTTTTGGCTAAATGATTCAAAGTTTTTACCAACTCATTATCTGAGTGATTACGTTGCTCATAGCCAAACATTAACTTTGAAGGGGAAGCCTTCAGTGACGAATGAAACGTATTATTTATCACATACTGGATAGAACCTAACACGGAACACCACGACTGTTGTTCCACAACTACCCTCTTTAGCGACGCTTTTAAGAATCTATTGACTCTTTCTACCATACCATTCGCCCATGGAGCTGCAACAGCAACCTGACGATGTTTAATATTTCGCAACTGCAAAAATTCTGAAAACTCGCTCGAAGTAAACGCAGTACCTCTGTCTAATACCAAAATTTTGGGATTCCCGAACGTATTAAATATCCATGTCAAATGCTTTATAGTATCTTTAGAATTAGTTGATTTAACTGGAAATAACCAAGTAAATCTGGTAAATGCATCAACTACTAATAAAATATGCTTAAATCCCTTACTCGATTCTGTAATAGGCCCAAAATGATCTGTATGCAATATTTGACAAGGTTCATCAGGTTTATCAGCCAATTGAATTTCACTTTCGCGCGAATTGACAGACGCATTTGTCATCAAACAAACTAGGCAATTGTCAATATAATCTATTACTTTTTTCCGCAGTGACGGATACCAATAATTCGCGTAAATACCTTGAACGGTTTTCTCGACACCGCAATGTGCCATATCTTCATGATATATTCTAATAACATTATTAATCATAACCTCTGGAATGACAAATCTAGGCTTATCTTGGCCTTTACGAAAAACAAGCCCGTCAATTAAAGCAAATTTTTCGTGGTCTTCGAATTCTAACTTTTCTGCAATATCTTTTAGTTTTACATCACATAACTGTTTATATTCTAACTCCCTTTCAAGAGGCATTAACTCTACATATGCAACAGCCCTACTTAATGCATCTACATGAGCCATCCGTTTACCCTCACGATGTGCAATTCCAAAATTATATTGTTGAAGTCTGAGAGACCAACGAGCTATTCTCGGGTTTATATTTGCTTTCTTCACCGCGTATACGAGTGCATTACAATCTGTTATAATCGTGAATTCAATGCCATATAAATATATGTGCCATCGTTCCACAGCTTTAACCATTGCCAACATTTCTAATTCGAAACTATGGTAATTGGCTTCAGCCTTATTAGTGGATTGACTGAAATAAGCCACCGGAGCCCACTGATTATTATCTTGTCTTTGCAACAAAATTGCCGCTATTGCAATAGCACTTGCATCCGTGTGAAGTTGAGTTTCTGCTAACGGATTATATACACGTAAAACAGGATACGACGTTAACTCCTGCTTCAGATTTTCGAAAGCGCGACGACATTTTTCGTCAAAGTTAAATACCGCATTTTTGTGCAGAAACTTTTGTAATGGGTTGGCTTTGATCGCATAATCTTTTACAAACTTTCGGAAATAGTTCGTCAAACCCAAAAACCTTTGCACTTCTATAACCTTTTTAGGTTCAGGAAAATTCCTAACTGCTTCTGTATGTCGAAAACTAATAGTTATTCCACTTGGGGATATAATATATCCTAAATATTCGACTGATATTTTTAAAAACTTACACTTCTTTAAATTTAATTTAAATCCATAACGCTTGAATATAATTAGAACCTCTTTAAGAACACCAATGTTTTCTTCCGGAGTTTCAGAAGGAATGATTACATCATCCATGTATCCTACGATTTTATTCTGCTTTGTCAAGTCATCTAATATTTGATTTAAACGTTTTTGAAACTCAGCAGCTGATTCACACCATCCGAACGGCATATACAATTGCTCGAACTGACTATCCGGAGTCGCAAAAGCAAAATATTTTGTGTGTTCAGGATGAATTTTAATCTGATGAAATGCATCCTTTAAATCCAATATTGTAAATACTTTTCTATTACCAATACGTGCTATACAATCTTCTATCACCGGAAAAAGAAAACATTGTTTATTAACTCTTTGATTAAGCGGACGCAAATCGATACACATACGCAACGATCCATCTTTCTTTCGCACTAGCACTACACGTGCACAATATGGGGAATTACTATGTTTTATAATACCTCGGCGCAATAAATCATCAGTGATTTTTCTAAGTTGTTCTCTTTCTGACCAGGCAAATCGCCTAGGAGCATATGCAAAAACCGAATCATCTTTGAGAGAAACTTTTACGGAATAACCATCGTCAATCAATGGTATATCAGAACTTTCAACTTCTTGCATCATCGCAATCAATTCTTGTTTATATGACTCATTAAAATCAATATCTATGTCCTGCATTAACGAAGCTATATCATCAGATTCATTTTCAACTACTTCTGTCGAAGCTATTTCTTGAAAAAATTGGACTCGCTCATTCATTTCAATACCAGATGGGTTATATAAAATTGAAATATTATTCTCCTTAAGAAAATCCAAACCGATAACTAAATCCGAAGAAAATGAACCATCGTCCAACACCAAGAAAGAAATTGACGCTACTAAACTCGGTAACAACTCTAGAGAAATCACTGTTTGGGCAGATCCCAAAACATTTATATGAGTATTATTAATCGCTTTAAATCTCTTTACTATTTCATCTTTATTTAGAACAATATTCGCAAATTTTTTAAGGACCGATAATTTAATAAATGAAACAGGACTTCCTGTATCAACCAACGCAACTAAATTACAAGGACTATTATTAAGAGTCGATACACAAATATGTGAATCCGAAATTTGTAACTTCCTACCAGGATCTTCCATGACGGCTGCAATCTCCACAACCTGGTTGTCGACGTCCACAGCAGATACCTCTGGCGTAGGCTTGGCAGGTGGGACGGGCGACAATTGCTCTTTCTTCTTCAATTTAAAGCAATTAGCACGGATGTGCCCTTTAGCACGACAATATACGCAGAAAATGTCTTTTTCCGATTTAGCCACTGAATTGTCCTTTGAACTCATATTATTTACACTTTTCATTTTGTCTTGTTTCGGTTCTTGCTGAGGAATCTTGCGGACTGTTTCAGCTGATACTGACGTAATTCGGTGCATCTCTTCCAGAAACGCATCAATCGACTCAGAATGCAGTGTAGCCGCAGCCTCTCGCAAAGATCTGCTACCTATACCGTTGATTAGCAAATGTATCTTATCTTCCTCCGGCAATTCTAGATTCTTCATCAGCACTAATTTATCCAAAGCATAATCCTGGAATATGCTCTTTCTGGAAATTCCACCTTCTGGCCTCGACCTTTTGCATGGCCACGTAGAATAATACCTTGCGTTTGAAACGACTAATTATAGCCTTCTTGAATATCTGCCATGATTCGATATATGTTGTAACATTTAAATCGAACCACTTCTTAGCATTCTTGGTTAATTTCCCTGTAGCCGCTAACAGTAATACGTCGTCCGTGACGCCGTGGATTTGCGCAATGCGTTCTCCAGTCTGAATCCATAATTCAATTTTTTCTTCCTCCAATCCCGCGAATTCCGGAATTTGAGTAGACAATAATTTTACTGCATGCGCTGTTGCTACAGACGTAATTGGTTGGCGTCGGGTAATTGGAACACCTGATACCTGTTGGATAACACTGTTCTCATTCTCTAAATCACGCATTCGATTACGTGTGCCTTCATGAGATGAATTTAATTCATGAACCGAATTAATTCTTGCATCATCAATTGACTTTGACGCTGCTGCTCTTGTTGAAACTCTTGTTGGATACGTGCTTGCTCCCTCTGAATACGCATTTGTTCTTCGTGTATCTCCTGCTGGATGCGCGCTTGCTCATTCTGAATATGCATCTGTTCTTTCATTAATGCGTAAATTTATGACAAGTCAGATGAGGTATTAATTGCAGTTTGCCCTGTCTTAGATTTAGCAGTAGAACGCGTTTCCATTCGCTGATTTGCGAGATCCGTCGGACCATGCCTCTCTAAATGCGATATGATCATATCGATGCAACGAGATATATCAGCCGGGGGATTTAGACCGTACCGTTGGGCTTCTTCCTGAAGCTCTCCCAATGTCTTATCTTCTAATTGTTGCCGATCCATAACTTTTTGAACACTAGCAATTTATGTTCAAGCACTGTATTGAATGTCCAAGACGTGCGCGCCAGAATACTCGCGATGCATATACTGAAATGGCGGTCGAGAATGTTCGAGACGTGCGAACCAATATGGCGGTCGAAAGCTCGAGATACGCGCACTGAAATGGCGGTCGAGAATGTTCGAGACCTGCGGGCCAATATGGCGGTCGAAAGCTCGAGATACGCGCACTGAAATGGCGGTCGAGAATATTCGACGTAGAATGTTCGAGACGCGGAATGATCGGGGCGTAGCACACCGACTCGAGCACTCACTAACGAGCTCAATCGCTGATTCACAGCGACTTGAATCGATATCGGTTCGCTGATCCACGAACACAAAATCCAACGTCGATCTGACGGAATTATGTCTCTCACCGATACGTTCACCGATGTGATAACGGTCGTTGCTTCGCGGCGTACCACAGATAACTAGCCGGAAAAATATCACATACAATAACCGCTTACAGCCTTGCACGCTGTAATATATATCGTCCGAATAAAGGAACGCGAGCAGAAGGAAAAAGGGTAAATCGAGCGGATCGCCGGATCGTACGATAATGGCGGCACACGATGATTCCACTTCTGATGCTGTAGAATTATATTATTTATTTTTATTGAATACGCACCATTTATGGTACTAACCGCGCTTTGTGGCACACGGGGAAAATGTCAGGATAGGATGGTGCAAGGATATAATTGATTTGTGGTGTAGAGAACAATACTTTATTCCGCCTGAGTCACAGACACTGCTTTCTGGTCAGTGACCATACATCGACTGACTCTTATGATCGCCCGATAGCTCTCCTTCCTGCGCAAAGCGCTACGGCGCACACACGTATCTCAATCCGCCAATCATACACTTCTCTACCATACAGGCACGGCGTGACGATTAGATAGATTGGAAACCTCTCTCATTCTCAAATTCTTACATAATCGAATGAAACCATGGCAAGATAAATTTATATTTATATTGAGAAGTGGTAAAATTTCTTCCGTCAGGAAGAGAATGTAAAAAATTTATTAATGGAGGTATTCTCTGATTTAAAAGATATTTTTAAAATACAATATATTTTGCAGGATTTTTTTATAGGGAAACGAAGAAAGTGAATAACGTTAAACTTTGATGTTCACTTCACCTTATTTTAAAATTTTATTTTTATTTTTTAAGTAACAAGAATGCTTTTCCTTTCTATTATTATATTATAGGTATTCTGGTCACTAAAAGGTATAAATGACAAATGGTGTAAATAATTCTAGCTGTTCTATAGATATCTGAAACGCAAAAAGCTAAAATTTTCTTATTCAGAAGAAGTATATTATGTGGCTATCGTCTGAACTAAAACTAAATCAATATTTCCATTCTAGGCAGCCTTTTTATCAAAAATATTATTAATCAATATTAAATAAACAATTTACGGTCTGAGCTTGAATTTTATAGTAGCCTAATAATATTTTTTATATACTATATTTACATATTTTTTTCTAACTTAATAATAACTACCCGCTGACTAAACTTGTCAGACTTATAACACAGCTCCTATATTGGAGTAGTAAAATCACCTCACTTCCCTCTAATTAAATCGATTTAAATAATAGTAACGAATTTACTACTCCAACAGGAGCTGTGTTGTAAGTCTGACAGGTTATGTCGGAGCGCAGTTTATTAAGATTGGAAAAAATATACGTGTAGTACACAAAAAATATTATTAGGCTATTAAGATCCAAGCTCGGACCGTAAACGGCTTATTTAATATTGATTGATTGTATAACGGTCATAAAACGGGGAGTCTTATTTCTCTTATATTATTAAAAATATTATAACTTTTTTTTAAATTTTGTTAGTATTTTATAAAAAAAAAGAAAACTAATAAACGTATAATATTTATTCTAGTTCAGACAATAACCACACTTATTCTGACAATGAATAAGAAAATTTTTTGTTTTTGGGTTTCTGATACCTAATAGAACAGCCAGAATCATTTACTCCGTCTGTCATTTACACCTTCTAGTGATCAGGATATAACATAGAAAAAAATAGCATTTTTCTTACTTAAAAAATAAAAATAAATTCTTAAAATAAGTTTAAATAAGAACATGCAAAGTTTAACAATATTCGCTTTCTTTGTTCCGCTATAAAAAATTCCTATGTATAAAAAATAATTATTTTTAAGGCCTTTCAAACCAGAATACGCCCTTAATTTATTGTTTGTTATTAATATATTGTTATTAATTATATACATATAAGTATTAGAAAGCATATGGTATAAAATAATTTCAATATTCAAATTATTGTAGAAAAAAATCAATTATTTACATTTTCTTCTGTGTACGTGTGTATGCGTGATGTTATTGACAATAGTTTCTTTGCACGTTTACATTTCTTTTACAGATTTTTTACACGCTTAATTTTCACAAGTGTGATGTCAAATACAGACAAGATGTTTGTTTATCTGTTATAAGCGTTATTTCGAATGCAAGATTTTAATAATCAAACGTTTTTAATAATCAAACATTTTCAAACTGCAAACGAGGGACAAGCAATATCATCTACACAGCATGTAGCCTTAAAATACTATGATCTTTTCTAGCAGCACTAACGTATAATTTGTCTGCCGACATTACGAATTTCTTCTGTAGCAACACATAAAATGTTGAACAGTTTCCTCGAATGGTTGTAACAAACGTCTGTATGTCCTTGCATTATTAATTCGTTAAGGTAGTTCACATTCTCATTCTAAAATAATAATCCTATTAAAAAATGTTTATTCTTTTTTAAAGAAAATGCTGTCTCAAATGTTATTCTTTCAAAAAATTTTGACAGACTTGGAAGACAGAGTTTATATATATATATATAGACAGAAACTTATCTTAATTTTTTAAAAATATATTTTAAATTTCTTTAATGCATTTAATGCGCGTGTGAATATGAAAATGCAATTTGTTTTTCTAAATATGATAAATATTATTTTTTAAAAGCTTAATGACAATAATAATCAACGGCAAGACGTTTGTGTGTGATAAAAAATTTACAACATAAAAATACACAATTATATATAATTAAATGTAAAATATGTGTGTTTAATTAATAATATTCACAATGTTTAGAAATACAAATTGGATTTTCATATTCACATAACTACACTTCTGCAGAATAAGAAAATTTTAGCTTTTTGTGTTTCAGATACCTAGAACAGCTAGAATTATTCACACCGTCTGTCATTTATAGTGACCAGGATATAACAGAAAAGAAGAACATTTTTGTTACTTAAATAAAAATAAAATTTTAAAATAAGGTGAAGAGAACATGCAAAGCTTAACGTTATTCACTTTCTTTGTTTCCCTATAAAAAATTCCTGAAAAATATATATTTTAAAGATATTTTAAGTCAGACTACTCCCGTTAATAATTGTTTACATTCTCTTCCTGACGGAAGAGATTTTATCATCTCTCAATATAAATATAAAGTTTATCTTGTCATGGTTTCATTCGATTACTCCGGCGTTTTTATATTTGTGATTCAATTAGATTATTGTTTATTTTGTTTATATTATTAGAAAATTATTTAATGTTTTAGTCTAGTAGACTAATGTTTAATGTTTTAGTATGTTAACTTAAACATTATCATGTTTTAATATTTATCTTCTTCTTTTATATTCATAGTAATCCGTTCCGAAGAAGACTAATTATAATAAGTACATATGTATTGTTTATTTGATAAAGTGTTTTTATTTTTGTAACAATGCGCCCCGAAACGGCATTGTTCCCGGCCAAAATCCGCCGCATACACCCGGCCGAACATCCGCCGGGCGCAGAAAGGCACGACGTGCCATTATCAATAATTAAGGTAGCTGTCTCGTCAGGGCATGTATTAGATAAAGTGTTCGATTTCGGATTTTAGATCAAATTATATGATCAGCTTTGCAGTCGATTTTTTCTGTGGCTCCTTACCGACTATTTACTCTAGAAAATCGATCTCGAAAATCACAAATTTTGCATTACTTCATATACAGACGGCCAGAAAAAGAAGGCTCTATCACGGTTTCAATCACATATTTTCGCATTTTTCGATTAGATGAAGTGAGAAAAAACATTGCTTTTTGTACATTAGATTTCGAAGAATCCGATGCAACCATAAAATATATACTTTACCGGAGATTTCGCTGCTAATTTTTTAGTTTATTTTAGTGAAAATGCGGTAATCGAGCAGACATTTTTTGGTCGAGGTGAGGTTGGGAAAACTTGGAAATGCCGCTGGCTAATTACTGTAGTTGCAGGTTATGGGGCTCGTCTTTCTTAGCCGAATTGGATAGTGATTGACACCCCTGTCATGCATTTAGAAACCCTTTCTCAGTAATTGTCAAAATTCAATCGACAAGGAGATGTAACCTCACTTGTAACTTTTCTCGACGACTCGCATGATCAGCTGATCAAAACGGAGTCAAATGAGAAAAATCACAGAATTTGGAAAAAGTAACATACTTTGTCACGTATGAAATTTTACACCATAATTCATAGAATTATTTTTCCCTTAGCAAAAATTGCCTGAAATATATTTCTGAACGTAAAAACCTACAAACAGTCACATGACTAGCACTTAGCGAGACATCTACTTTAAGGAACGTGTGCGAAGAAGTCCGCGCAAGGGACTTACCGCGGCAGCCGAAGCACCAAGCAAGGCCGAGGCCGCCCGAAGATCGCCGAACGCAAGCGCCGCGCCGCGCGCCGTAACCACGGCCGCCCCACCGCTCCGCCGCGACGCTCGCGCCCGTACCCCCGCCACCGATTACGAAGCGTCGCCACGGGTATATAAGCGAGCAACATTTATAAATGTTGCTATTCCACCGTGAGCCAGCACACCGATCATCCGCTGCTCTCGGTTTCCGAATCCCGCTGATAAGTCCTGGGGTAAGAGAGTCTCTGCCTCCGTCAAAGTGTATCTTGACGGCTTATCATCCCGACCGCTCCTCGCCTCGCCGCCACGTCTAAGTCCAGAGGGTCTCTGGACTTGTTGAGAGTCTCAACCGTCCGACAAGGCATCCCATCCGCTGTACCGTCGCGAACCGGGATCGGGAGATCGCCCTGTCCTCGCCGAGAGTCTTGGCCGCACGGTACCGTCGATTCGAATCGCGTTGCCGCCAACGTACCGCGCGTCACACGCGCCGCGAATCCCCGCGAATGAAACCGTAGCGCGCGCAAGTCTGTAACATCCGCATCCGTAATACGCGACCGCCGCACCGCGAGCCACTGCAATACCCGTGTAGAAATTTTTCCTAGGCTGTAACCGGGCCCTGGAAGGGCTTCCTTACTTTATTTGAGGCCCAAGTTTGGACGCCCACCTTGGCCCCATTTCGGAATGTCACGCTTTTTTATCTAGGGCCCTTATTGCTTTCCGAACTTGGGCCAATGTTGGCTTCATAAGTCGAGCCTATACTCGAGTAGAAAAAATTATTTATTTTAAATTTTATTATTTTTTAACTAAATTTGTTTCTTAAGATGCAGTTTATGATTATAAATATTTTCTCGTATTTTCTCGTATTTGAAAAAAACACTTACCTTGGTGGGATCGAACTCGGGACCTCTGGATCGTGAGCCAACTGCCTTACGTGGTCGGCTACTTCTTAATTTGATGTAAGCGTTATATATAATCTACATATGTCATAACCAGCGCAAATATATAATTTTTCAAAAATTATCTTAAGAAACAAATTCAGTTTAAAAAAAGTAATAAAATTTTGAATTGGATATATATAATATATTTCCAAAAAGGCTTTATATGGGCTATAACTAGGAAATCCTACATTAAGGGGATCTTAAAGTCGTCTGTAATACCGACATCTGTTTTGCACAAATATCTTTTTTTTGGCTTTACGGATTTAAAAATCCTTCTCCAAAGTTGAAGCATGTTCGGAAATAAAGGCCACCACGCAATTTTATACCGAGAATAAAAATAAATTTTAGGAACTGCATATAACAATGCGTCAACTTGCGAAAACATTCGCTTTATATAAAAATTCTACAATGTATTGTTACTAAAAGACTGTGGCGTGGCCAGCGGATTACATCCAAAAATACGATGTCGTTGTCAGAATTAGGTTTAGACCCTAAACAAAAAGTTATCTGTGAAAAATGCAATATAACCTTTAATATTGTCTATCCTTGTCTATTATCATTGTCTATACAAGGACAGATATATGGAATTTGGTCGATAATACAGACGGCTTTAGGATCCCCTTAAACTGTCCTAGAAGGAAATTCGTGATCAAACTGGGCTCTGCGTACGTGCTACAACTAGGAAATCCTACATTAAACTGTCTTGGGAGAAAAATTGTGACCAAACTGGGCCCTGTATGGGCTACAACTAGGAAATCCTACATTAAACTGTCTTGGGAGAAAAATTGTGACCAAACTGGGCCCTGTATGGGCTACAACTAGGAAATCCTACATTAAACTGTCTTGGGAGAAAAATTGTGACCAAACTGGGCCCTGTATGGGCTATAACTAGGAAATCCTACATTAAATTGTCTTGGGAGAAAAATCGTGACCAAACTGGGCCCTGTATGGGCTACAACTAGGAAATCCTACATTAAACTGTCTTGGGAGAAAAATTGTGACCAAACTGGGCCCTGTATGGGCCATAACTAGGAAATCCTACATTAAACTGTCTTGGGAAAAAAATTGTGACCAAACTGGGCCCTATATGGGCTATAGTTAGACATGCCCAAATTAAAAATAAAAACTAGGTCCTAAATGGGTTTGAGTTTGACAAGCCCTTATTTTGGATGCCTTAGTAAAGCCCATACGGGGCCGACATTGAATATGGGATGCCCGGATAAATTTCTACTCGGGTAGCCGCGTACATAATCTCAGCGCGCGCACGAAGAATTGTAATCCCCGCGCACGTAATCTCAGCGGGAACAGTCTGTAACAACGACGTGTAAAATAGCACCGAACATTGTGAAATAAATCTGTTACATTGAATCGTTAAATCACGCCTTGTGTCTTCCTCCGCGCCTACTCCGAACCCTGACCAGCCGCGAGCTAGATCCGCGCGTCGGAAGTTAGGTTGTTTTATGGCGCCCGAACAGGGTCTCGACCGAAAGGATAAGACACAAGACGCGGCGAAAATGAAAGAGCGTTACTATACAGACTGAACAAAGCCGACCTGATAGTCGAATTAGAGAGACTCGGGATCGACACGGAGGGCAATCTCGACGAGCTCCGCCACCGTTTAAACCGATACATAGAGGAACACCCTGAGGAGTTCGAAACGACCGAGACAACCCGACTCCGCGTCCCGCCGCTCAACTTACCCGCGTCCCCGACGGTGACCATCGCCGGCACACTGACCAATCCCGCCCCCTCCACGACGGAAGTCATGAATCAAATGCGGAAATGGGGCCTGCATTTCGACGGGAAGGATCCCTGGGCGTTTTTGGAACGGGTCGACGAACTCCGCGCCGCGTACGGATTTTCCGATGACCACTGGCTCCGCGGTCTGCCGGAACTCCTGAGGGGGAACGCCCTCCTGTGGTACCGTAATAGCCGCGACGGATGGTTCTCCTGGGGGGACTTTATCACCGACTTTAAGGAAACATTCTTGCCGCAGCGATACCGGCTGCAGCTCGTTAACGAAATTCGCGATCGCGTGCAAAGAGACGGGGAATCGTACACCAAATACGCGACGAACTTACTCGCACTTATGCGACGTGCAGGGGGGTACTCCACCGACGAACAGGTGCGGAGCAGCTATACGAAAATTTACACCCCGATTACCAGAATCGGATCTGGCGAAGCGACGTGAGCAGCCCCCGCGATCTCCAGCAACGAGCGGCCGAATACGAAAGGCTTCAAGCCAACCGGAAGAAGCGCAACTCCGCGCGGGCCAGCACGCACGATACCCCGACCACCGCCGCCGTGTATAACCGCCAAGAATGCTGCTGGAGATGCAAGCAACGGGGGCATACGCGATTTGACTGCCGCCGGCCAGCCCGAAAATTCTGCTCCCAATGTGGCAAGGATGGAGTCCTCACGAAGGACTGCCACCCACCGCCGGGAAACGACGCCGGGACCGCGGAAAACCCGGCCGCCCCCCGGTCCTGAACGTGAGGTTTGCCCCCCGGCCGCATCTGGACGTACAAATAAACGAAGAGCCGCTCGCCGCGCTATTAGACACGGGCTCCGACATTTCCTTCGTGAGCGAAAAGACCGCGACAATGGCCCGAGAGCTGGGATTCGAAATCTTGCCGGAAAAAGGAGAGGTACGACTAGCCAATGGCCACCACCTCACGATCCCAGGCCGCATCCGCCTACCGATCCGGACCATCTACCGAACCATTTGGCACGAATTTTCAATTATGCCAAACCTCGCGAGCGCGCTCCTCCTGGGAATCGACTTCTGGGCCAAACTCGGACAGGCAATCCCGCCGCCCCCCGACCACAGGACAGCGCCACGCGCAGCCCCCGGGACCGCCGCCACCGAGGGAATATCGCCGCGTACCCCGGCCGAGGACGAACAACTACGCGCGTTTCTGAAAGAAGAATTACCTCTCTTCGAGGTACTACGCGGACCTACCGACCGCGCGTTCCACGATATCCGCCTTAAGCCCGGCGCCGGCCCGATCAAACAACGGTACCGGCCTCGCAACCCGGCCATGCAGGCGGTCATCGACGACGAAGTCGAAAAAATGGAGCGAGAGGGAATAATCGAGCGCTCGCACAGCGCATGGAGCTCCCCCGTGGTCATAGTCCGCAAGAAGGACGGAAAGTACAGATTTTGTATCGACTTCCGACAGGTTAACGACGCCACCGAACCGGACGCGTATCCGCTACCGCAAATAACCGCGACCCTCGATAAGCTCCGCGGAGCAAAGTATCTGACGACCCTCGACCTCAAAAATGGCTACTGGCAAGTCCCTCTCACCCCATCCAGCCGGCCGATCACCGCGTTTACCGTACCCGGTAAGGGGCTCTTCCATTTCGTAGTGATGCCGTTCGGCCTGCACTCCGCCCCCGCCACGTTTTAACGGCTCCTCGATACAATACTCGGGCCAGAATTAGAACCGCACGTGTTCGTATACCTCGACGATATAATCATAATCAGCGAGACATTCGAAGAACACCTGCGAATACTGCGCGAAGTCTTCCGTCGCCTCCGCGCCGCGAACCTAAAAATCAACCCCGAGAAATGCAAATTCTGCGTCGACCAACTGCAATACTTAGGTCATATCTTCGACCGCGAGGGGATCCGCACCGACCCCGAGAAAGTTAAAGCCGTGGCTCAATGGCCCAGGCCGCAGACCGTGAAACAAATTCGACAGTTCTTAGGCGTCGCCTCGTGGTACCGACGGTTCATACAGGACTTCGCGACCGTTGCCGCACCGCTTACCGCGCTCACGCGCAAACACGCGCGCTGGGCCTGGGGGCCAAAGGAAGAGCACGCATTCGAGAGTTTAAAGACGACCCTCACAACCGCGCCGGTCCTCGCTTGCCCGGATTTCACGCGCCGATTTATCCTGCAAACCGACGCCAGTACAACCGGACTAGGGGCCGTATTAACACAAAACTTCCCGGAAGGCGAACGAGTCATCGCCTACGCCAGCCGCACCCTCAACCGGGCCGAACAAAATTATAGCGCCACCGAGCTCGAATGCCTGGCCGTCGTCTGGAGGATACGTCGCAAGCGGGATTACTTGGAAGGCTACCCCTTCACCGTGCTAACCGATCACCAGTCGCTCCGCTGGTTACAAAAACTCGACGCTCCCGCCGGGCGACTTGGCCGCTGGGCATTCAAGCTCCAGCAATATAACGTAGAAATCAAATACCGGAAAGGAGCCCTTAACCGGGTCGCTGACGCGCTATCGCGCCAGCCCACGACCGCCGCGGTCACCGCTCCGTCCCGTTGCCCGTGGTACCGCCGGACCCTCTGCGCCGTGCAGGACGCCCCGCAGGATTATCCGGACTACGATGTTAGAGGGGGGGAAATTATTCCGCCACGTACTACACGAGCTTGACTTCCGGGAAGTCCCCGCCGAGAGCCAGTGGAAAGAATGCGTCGAGAAAGACCGCCGTCCCGAGATCCTTCACCGCAACCACGACGCACCGACAGCCGGACACCTCGGGATAGCAAAGACTATCGCCCGCGTCGCCCAACTCTATTATTGGCCGGGAATGTTCAGGGAAATAGCCCGGTACGTGCGAAATTGCCCCACGTGTCTGAAACACAAGGTAGCACAGGTCCGACCGGCGGGCACCCTCCAC
Source organism: Temnothorax ravouxi (assembly GCA_030770255.1). Classification (NCBI taxonomy): domain Eukaryota; kingdom Metazoa; phylum Arthropoda; class Insecta; order Hymenoptera; family Formicidae; genus Temnothorax; species Temnothorax ravouxi. Next base: position 25,481 of record JASTWP010002154.1, on the reverse strand, counting down.
GCAACCGCCGTCGCACGCCCATGGCAACAAGTAACCCTCGACCTGATAGGGCCCTTACCGCGGTCAAAAGGGGGGCACACGTGGTTGCTAACCATGCAAGACCGATTCTCGAAATGGCTAGAAATGCGCCCCCTCCGTCGCGCCACCGCCTCCGCCGTAACCGCGAACATCGCCGAGGCGATACTGTTTCGCCACGGGTGCCCCGACGTCATTCTCTCAGACAACGGGACACAACTCCGCTCGGCAAAACTGGAAAAAATGTTAGCCGCGCATCACGTACGCCACGCCTATACGTCCGTGCACGCGCCACACTGCAACCCCGTGGAGCGAACTAACCGCGTCGTCAAGACTATGATATCCCAGTATGTAGACAAGAATCATCGAAACTGGGACGCACGAATCCCCGAATTGCAATTCGCATATAATACAGCGCGGCACGAGGCAACCGGCTACACTCCGGCGTACCTGTTATACGGCCGCGAGCCCGTATCCCCGCTAAACCGAGACGCGATATCAGATACCGTCGCCGCACCCCCTCCCGACGAGACGCGCCGACACCTCGAGGAGGCCTTTGAGCTCGCGCGGATACACCTAGCACACGCGTTCCAACGACAGGAAAAATATTATAATTTGCGCAGATGGGCGTGGAAGCCGAAGCTGGGCCAGTGGGTGTGGAAGCGCGAGTACCCGCTATCTAATAAAGCAGCCGCATTCAACGCGAAACTCGCGCCAAAATTCCGAGGCCCCCTCGAGGTACGTCGAATCGTCTCTCCCGTAATCGTAGACCTGCGCGATAAGCACGGCAAATGGATACGTCACATCCACGTGCAAGATTTGAAACCGGCCCCCTCTCCGGCGACCGAAGAAACGGACGGCGCGAGCGATACCGAAACCGACGCGGGCGAAAACATTGTCGACCCCGACGATGACACCGGAGAAAACACCGAAGATGACAACGGAAAATAGGCGACAGCGAAAAACTCCTCTCCCGACTAACGAACCAACCAGCAAAACGGCAATCTGCAACAAGGGATATAAAAAGAAAAGCCGAAATCGAGCAAAGAACACTTGAGATTTCGACATGGAACCTACTACCGAAGAGCGAAATATCTTGGACGAGATCGACAAGATTCTCGCCGAACCCGTCGAGGAGTACGACCCAGCCTGTCCCGAGCTCGGCACGACGTGGACGAGGCTATTCGCCCCGGGATCTGCCGCCGCCACCGCCGCAATCACCGAAGGCCACGGATCCACAGCCGCTCCGCCGACACACAAAAATGTGCCGACGGTCGGCTGCGTGATACAACGGTCCGACCATCAGCAGCGACGGAAACTCGAGTGGCTGACCACCCCGCCGCCACCTGCACCGATATGCCAAGCGAAAATCACGTTGGAGGCATACAAGGCCCGAAAAGGGCTCGCCGCTAAGACGGCCCCGCCAGCACCAGCCGCCGGCGAAGGCTCACCGGCCCACGGAGCACCGTCCGCAGCACCGGCCGCAGCACCGTCCGCAGCACCATCCGGCCCCGGGGAAATCCGGCCGCTCCGACCAAGAGGGCCAGAAGTGGCACCACCCATTCCGGTGGAGGTAGAAGACGGCCACGTTATCCTGGTACCCCACTTCGCCGCACACCACACGCGGGAGTGGAAAACGCGTTCCCGAGGCCGACGATGGCATATTAGGTTTAACTGAACAGGAACGGTTCGGACGGTTCGAGAAATTAAACCGCAGCTTTTGACCTAATGCGCCAAATTCGCGCATCTGAAACGGGGGGAGTGATGTAACAATGCGCCCCGAAACGGCATTGTTCACGGCCAAAATCCGCCGCATACCACCCGGCCGAACATCCGCCGGGCGCAGAAAGGCACGACGTGCCATTATCAATAATTAAGGAACGCGTGCGAAGAAGTCCGCGCAAGGGACTTACCGCGGCAGCCGAAGCACCAAGCAAGGCCGAGGCCGCCCGAAGATCGCCGAACGCAAGCGCCGCGCCGCGCGCCGTAACCACGGCCGCCCCACCGCTCCGCCGCGACGCTCGCGCCCGTACCCCCGCCACCGATTACGAAGCGTCGCCACAGGTATATAAGCGAGCAACATTTATAAATGTTGCTATTCCACCGTGAGCCAGCACACCGATCATCCGCTGCTCTCGGTTTCCGAATTCCGCTGATAAGTCCTGGGGTAAGAGAGTCTCTGCCTCCGTCAAAGTGTATCTTGACGGCTTATCATCCCGACCGCTCCTCGCCTCGCCGCCACGTCTAAGTCCAGAGGGTCTCTGGACTTGTTGAGAGTCTCAACCGTCCGACAAGGCATCCCATCCGCACGTGTATTGTTTATTTAATAAAGTGTTTTTATTTAATTTTATCCAATATTCTTTTGTTGTTGTTTGTAATTTAGCCGTAATTTGGCCAATTGAACATGCATAGGTAAAATAAATTTAATAAGAGTAAAAGAACATTAAAAACTACAATTATTTTTCACAGTTAATAATATAATTATTAGTATGCATTTAAATATTACATGTAAATATTATTATGCTAAAGTAAAGGTTTTTAATGTAAGACTTTTTTAGATAGAAAAGCATATGTATAAAACCGTGATTTTTATACATTACATTTGCGAATTTTAATTTTTAAGTTTATAAATATTTATTTAATTAATTATATTTGCAATCTTTATATATTTATAAATTTCTAATATATATATACATATATATATTTATTTATAAATATAAAAATTAAAATTTGTAAATATAAACGCAAATGTAACGTATAGCGCATCGTCAATTTGCCAACTCGAGACTCGGCACTCGGCGACACTCGGCGAAACACGAAACACGAGATAGGCCAGTCAATAAAGACAATCAATTCACTTTAATTACAACAGTTTTCAAATTTTGATGGCATATTGGGTGAGTTAAAATAACAATAAATCTCATTTTGTAACCATCTTCAAGGTCTGGAACATGCTAAACATTGCAAAAAACGTTAATTTATTGCTATAACTTTGCGAAAAAAATTGAAAAAGTCCTGCAAACTTAAAGCAATGTCTATTGTAATATTTTCCGCAATGTATTAGATTTGCAACCTATTTCGAGGCGCGCAACATTGCAATTTTTTATAAAACAACGTATTTAGTCATTAATAAATTGTAATAATTTGCGTAACTAGTAGAGGGTTGCAAATTTATATTTGGATAAGGGAAGACATTTGAAGCACTCCGTAAAATTGGCAAAACTTCTGCAATTTTTTCACGCTTGTAAAAAGTGCAAAATAATAATTGTTGCTAATTTTTCACTGTTGCGAACTTTGTCCGAGATTACAAACTTAACAGTTTGTGACGAAAAATAATCTCAACGTTTGCAACCAATTTGCAAAATTTTTGCAATTTTTTTGACAAAATTACAACCAAATAAACAATTGTTCCATCATTGATTAAAAAATATATATTGCGTGCAACATAGAAGGTTGCAAATTGGCACAACTGTTCGGGGCAATTGCAAAAGTTATTCTATCGATTTGCAGCACTTTTGCAATTTTTTTCGCAAAGTTATAATAAATTAACATTTTTTTGCAATATTTAACATGTTCCGGACCTCGGGGATGGTTGCAAAACGAGATTTATTGTTATTTCAACTCACCCAATATTCCATCAAAATTTGAAAACTTTTGTAATTAAAGTTAAATTTTCGAATTTTAGTGTCTTTATTGACCGGCCCCAGACAGCACACAATATCCTATGAATGTCCATTTCATGTCCGAAATGCCCATGGACGTTATATGAATATATATGAATATATATAGCATATTGGTGTTATTAGGGGCCTAATTGTAAGACGCGAAACCCGAAATGCGTGGCATCGTCACAGTATATGTGGCTGGAGGTTGGAGGAGCAGAGCTTACGCGAGTAATCGTAAGGCCGTAATGCCGTTAGTGCCGTTACCAACCGACATGGAAGCGAAATTGCTGCGCCAGATAGTTTTTGCAGGTATGGCGGATCAAGTCGTGAAAAAAGTTTCGCCCGACGAGGTATAAAAGAGAATCAGGATAAGGCCAAGTGGAAACATGCTTACAGGTTAGGTATGGTGTGTTATTAATTGTCATCGATAATTAAGACCTATTGAATGCGACAGCTCTCCATTCTGAACCATCTTTCAGAACACCAGAAATGGAGGGGAACCTGTGTTTTCATGCATTCTTCGTGCGTGCTACGAAAAATCAGTCCGGAAATGTGGTTCATAAAGAGGTGTACGAAACGAATAAGATGTATGTATATGCGAGGTGTCACGGCGATAGAACCCAAATGATTGCCGAAATTCGCTCCCATGCTATGCCATCTTATAGCGAATTCGAGCGCTTGCACTAGTGAGCACGTGAACCATTATTTTGGTTGATCCACCGCCAAGGTATATATTTTTATCACAATTGTTGCTTTATAATGTTTTGCCTACTTATTTATAAAGATATTAACCTTCATTATGATCGAATATTATTTTCATTTATAGATATAATCAAATGGAACTGGGAAGATCATTTGCCGCGTGTCTGGTACTACATTTGGAAAGGCCGGATGGGCACTACCATCGATGGATATAAAGCATCCGTGGACGGTGTCAAGTGGTTCGCGTATTTCTTCTTGGAGGGTCAAGTGTGCCCTGAGCTGAAACGATTTGTCCCGTCGCTGCTGACGACACCTGGGAGCATCACCAAGTCATGGGCCAGGTAAATCGTTATTCTATCTCCTTTCAATTTCACGTTGATGCATCGAATAGATTACATCAATTCAATACGATCTTTTCAGATTGATACCACGCACTAAGCAATAGTACATACAACGCTGCAGTCGCAGAGAATCGTGTCCAAATACAAACTGCTATAGAATCTGAGGTTCGGATAAAAAATGTAAGATTTTAATTTATAAAAATATCTAGATATTATCATAGACTTCTGTACAATACTAGACCGCTGACAGGCATCTCGGCCGTGATGCTTGCCGCCATATTGATTTTAGTAAGATATGCTATACTACAGATTCTATACAAGTAGTTTTATACAAGATTTCTATACAATAGAAGTACAATAGTTTAATACTACAGGAGTAGTGGTTCGATTTCGGCATCCAAGTACGCTACACGTCGAAGGCATTACTTACAAACTTATTGATAACATGTAGTACCAATATTTAACGCAAAAACATTTGCCTGCTTCGTTATGTATTGTAATAACGAATGCAGATAAACGCACATCATGAGCAACTGAACACCCGATAGTGACTTATTGTTAATTCAATATGGCCGCCGCGCACTCTTCACATCAGCTTTTCGGCAGTGCGTCTATAGATGTTAGTGATCTAGTATAAAAGTCTGTGGATATTATATATTTATAATTTTAGTTCTGTTGTCAGCTTACCAAAATTGGCTGCCGGAATCCGCGCACGCAGAAGTGGCACAGTTATGGCCGCCTTTGTAATTAAGAATAAAACATTAGGATTGTAATTATACAGTTTTTTAAATAATTAAATTATTTTATATATGAAAAAAAATCGAAATGCATCAGTTTTAGCCCTCCAGCAAGGGGTCGATTGTGTATCTTGAAATAATGAGGTAAAAATTACAAAAGTGATTCATTAGCGTATCTACGATTTTATTTATCAAAATCTAATAAAATCTAACTTTTGTCATTTTCACCTTGTTTCAAGATACAACCTTGCTTTAAAGAATATTTAAGCTCTAAGCCGTAAGAAACTGACCAATCACAATCGAGTATTCTCCTCACATTCTATTGTGATTGGTCAATTTCTTACGGCTTAAAGCTTAAATATCCTTTAAAGCAAGGTTGTAGACCAGGCAATACACAACCGACCTCCAGACGTACGCAGCGGTTTATTATCGACTATAAAAATTGGCGGGAAGTCGACTTTTCGTCACGACGAGAAGTCGACTTGTAAAGTCGAGTTTTTGCTCTTAGGGGTAAAAACTATTAACTAACAAACGTTCTAATTAGTCTAACAATCAATGACAAACGACTAACAATCGATTCGTAAAAAAAAAATGTCATAAGTCGAAATTGTCCGGCTAACTTCTAGCAGGTATCAGCATACGTGCGGGACAGAGGATGCGTTATTCGAATAGCCAATCAGCGCTTTTCCGCATTTTTCTATCCCGCATGATTGGCTGTTGTGACGCGACGCGCGACGCTTATAGTGGGAACATACCCTTAAAGAACGACGGTGCTGCACCCTGTATCCGGAAATTGCGAATTAATCGAACTTCCGTCACCTCTAGAGTGCAGTGAGTGCACTGCTGTGCAGAAGAAGTTGATTTAAAGGTACCATTTCATGCGCAGTGTGCAGCCGCAGCAGTTCGCTGTGATTGGTTGAAAATTTTTTATAACATGACACACTTCCGGCGCAAAATACATTTTACCGCATCTCGTTTTTCTGTTTTGAAGTTCAACCAAACGAATAAAGAGCAGCAAAGCCGGATTCCGTCCAGTCGCTCGAAGTCAAAGTCAGGAAAGCGAGCAATATTTACATACGTACGTGCAGTGTTTGCAACAAATGTTAAGGAATGTATTGAGAGAATGGCGTTCAATGAGGTATAGAAAATGTTAATGAATAATTAATTGTAATGTAAGCAAAAGTTATAACCTCAAATTGTCAATATCACAAACATAATTGATGAACCGCAATTATTATAATTTTTTTAAGCTGGTTATTATAAAGTAATCTTATAATTTAGTATAATTTATTCTCTAAATAAAGAAATTTTGGTAGTATTACTTTTCTGCTTTTTAAATCGTTTAATGAAAAATTGCACCATGTATAAACTATAATCTAAATGAGTTGACTATTAATTTATTTTTCTGTTAGATAAAACGTGTTAATACTTGTGGAATTTGTGAAGAAATTACGGAAGAATCATTAATTTCAAATCATAAGTGCTTGGAAGGATATGAACGTTTCTTCACTGATGAAAACAGATATTTTTATCCAGTATGCGGTAAATATAAATGAAAATAATGTGTGTTGTAGATTCTTGAAAAATGATGAAAATAAATGATATAACTGTGTATATAATGTATGTGATGCTTTTCTATATAGATAATGGATTAATAATGCGACGAAGTGCTATGGATAATGGTGTAGAAAGCATTGTACTTGATGAGCCATCGAGTCATCAAAAAAAAAATACAGGTGAACATAGTGCGGTTGAAGAACCTTCTTCAATCAATAATTCTTCTGATTCAACGGAACTAGAAGAATTGCTTATAGAAGAGGTTTCAAAATGGGAAGCATTATACAATTATAATCTACCTTTACAACAACGTAATAGAGCAATAACTGGTGAAACATGGAAAGCGGTTTCGGAAGCTCTGCAAGGTATTACAAATATGTGATATTGAATAACCTGTGAATATAAATCTTTAAACTTTTTGATGAAGATAATTAGCTGTTTTGCTAATATATTTTTTATTTATTTTTATAGGACGTTTGAGTCCAAAAGAAGCTGCAAAAAAATGGAAGATATTACGAGATACTTATTATCGTAAACTGGCGGAAGAAAAATTACCTAGTGGATCAGGACGACCTACTACAAAGCGCAAATGGAAACATTTTGATCAGTTGGATTTTTTGCGCGATGTATCTTTAAGAAAGAAGTATTGCATTGTTTTAAAATTATTTCAACTTTGAATTAACATTATATAGCTTTCATTCATGTTTTAACTGATATAATCATATTATTAAAGAACAACTTCAAATCTTTCTAACGATGAGGAAAATGAAGAAGATATTCCACCGATTCCAAAGAAAAATCGATCTTGTAAGTATTTCATGTTTTTAATATTTATCCTTGTGAAAATATAAAAAGTTATCACTTATTTTGTATTGATAGCAAACCTGTCATCAGAAAGTACAGAAGCAAGTGTTGCAATCAACAAAATTGCAGATGCAATTACAACAATGAACGCTATCTCCGAGCCTATTCAATTACCAGCGTTACCACCTTTAGTAAAGCAAGATGAAGTAGATGGTCTGTTCCTAATAATGGGTACACAAATTCGAAAGCTGCCAGAGAAAGAAAGAAACACCCTTATATTTGAAATGATGTCTTTCTTCAGAGAAAAAATATCACGTCTTTCTCATTTTCTGTGACTTTTTCATGCAAACAATGCAGGGTAGTGTAAATTGCTTACACCAAAATATTTTAATTTTTTTTATTATGTTTAAAAAGTCTAGATTAATTACTAGTAACAAAGTTTTTTTTCATTATTATTATCTTCTATGACTCTTATGCAAACAATGCAGGGTATTGTAAGAATAGCTTACACCAAAGTATTTTTTTATTATTATCCTCTTGCATTACTTTTTCATGCAAATAATACAGGGTAGTGTAAGAAAAGCTTACACCAAAATATTTTAAATTTTTTTATTATGTTTAAAAAGTCTAGATTAATTACTTATGTTACATATTATAAAAATATATAATGTAAAATATTTATAACTAGTGGATTTCATTTATTTAATAAAGTATATTTCATTAATTATTTGGATTTCTTAAATAAACTTAGAAAAAGTATTAATCCTATATTGCTTATACAACTTAATAATTAATTACATTTACGCTTAATAGTACATTTTTAATAAGTTTTATTGTTAATTAAATGTAAAATAATTTTTTTATTATATATAATATGTATATTAAAGTCTTATATTTTTTTTACTGATAAATTCGTGAAAATTGCCACGGAACGGCTCCTTCTTCATAAAAATACTCAGTGAATTTGTTTCGAATATCTGCAGCTACTCTTGTATGCGTGTGTGTAGAAGTAGCAGCAATGTCTTGGAAAGCAGAATTATTAATTGCAACTATATTTCTCCAAGTACCCGGTATTATTGATCCATCATTTCCTTCTCTATCAACCATTTCAGGTGTTATAAATGTTTCTCTTCTCGACAAATCTTGCTTACGAAGCCAATTATGCAAAACTATTGTTGCTTTTACCATTTTCTCAGTAGTATCAACTTTAGCAATAGTAGATTTTCTATAAAATCGCCATTGTGCAGCAAGTATTCCAAACGCATTTTCGATTACTCTTCTTGCTCGAAATAATCGATAATTATAAATCTTTTTCTCAGTCGTTAGTTCACCTCTGCCAGGATATGGACGCATCAAATATGAAGTTAGTGGGAACGCTTCATCTCCAACTATTACATATGGATATGTAGTACTTCCTTCATAAATTTCATCTGCAGCCGGAACATTCATTTTCCCTTGTGCAAATCTTTGACCCATTTCAGACTGTTTGAAAATCCCACCATCGCTTTGACGACCGAATGCTCCAATGTCAACGTAAGTGAAAAGATAATTAGCATCACACATAGCTAAGAGTACAATACTGTGGGTCTTTTTATAGTTGAAGTACGCTGAACCAGATTTTTCAGGACTCTGCAAAGTATAGATTAATTAAACTTGGCATTCAAATATTTTGTATTGGTATTGGTATAATAAGTGGATAATTCTAGACATAATTTTTAATTGTATATGATAGAGATATGTACATACATAATTTATACCAGTTAAAATGAAAGTATTTTATGATATTTCATACCTGTATGATAACATGCTTTCCATCTATAGCTCCAATGCAATGTGGGAAATGCCATTTCTCATTGAAGTCATGGCTAATTGCTTTCCAGGTACTTTCATTACATTGTACTAATACAAGTGGTGATAAGATTTCCCACAAGGCTTGACAAGTTTCCGAAATGATTTTTGATACTGCTGTTAAACTTACAAGGTATTGGTATGACATAGACGTCATGCTATCTCCACTTGCTAAATATCTACAATAAAAATAGAAAGATTAGCAACATTAACTTAAAAAGAATATTTATTTCATTATATCATACGTATACCTCAAACATATTGATAAGCGTTGTCCTGCTTCAATTGGTTCACGAATAGCATATTGTCGAGTAATCTTTGGGGCAACTAATTCCAATAATTCTTCAAATTGTATAGTACTCATTCGAAAATAATTTCGAAAGCGTAAATCTTCTAACTTTAATATAGGTAAAGCTGTATAGTAAAACCCATATCGTCGACGTTGTTCAAAAAATTCGGTTATCCAAGTACGTTTCTTTTTATAACGTCGCTTTTTCTTTGAAATTTTAGTTGCCCAAGCTATAACTGCACCAACAGTCGCCGTAATCGCAATTTTTTGCCTTCTTAAGTTTTTCACATTATATTTTTGAATTATTTGCTCACATTTTCTGTGCCACTCATATAATTGATGTTGATTGTATGACATTATCAGGCTGTTAAAATTAATTTTAAACCGCAACCAAAAAAAACATATATTTTAGGTTAAGATTAAATATGCTGCTGCTGCTATTCCTTTTCATGAGCAGTGAATGCAGCAAAAGCAGTTCTAGAAAATTTGAATCACGTGACATTTTGCTGCCGCAGCGTGCTGCGTATGAAAAGGCACCTTAAGAGTCGACGGGGTGGTGCGTTCGGGGAGCTCGCTACTAGCGCTATTCGGTACTATCGGTGTTCAGGGAGCTCGCTGCCAACGCTACCAGCGCCATCCGTGACGTCATTGTCTGTAGCGTTTGACGTCATAACTGACACGCTATCAACGCTCTTGCCTTGGAGGTGGTGTATGAGTAGCGTTAGCGTTTGCAAGCTCTATGAACAGTAGCAGTAGTAAATTCTAAGCGCATCTAGATTACTCATTATCCATGCACAGTTCAATTTCCGCCATTTGTGTAGCCGACCGTTAAGCGATTTATACTTATACATTTTTGCAATTGCGATAGGATTGATACATTGTTCACTATTGTTTTTTGATACACTTTTGAAGGTAAATCACACAATTCTCGCATGACGCTTTCGTTTTTGCTTCACGCTTGAAAGTTCGATACAAAATGCTCGTTGGGATGAAATAACATTTATAATATATACGGGCGAGTTTCCTGAACTCGTGAAATTATTAGTTGTCATTGACATCCGCGTTTTCTGTCATAAAATTTTTGTAAACTTTCAAATAATTTTGTATCGAGAATTTACGAGTTTACAGTGAAGATAACTTTTGATATCTTTTTCAGTCCTGCTCGCATTTTCCGTACATCTACTTCTTGGAGAACACTGGCCCAGAGATACAGATTGAGAGTGAAATGGTTTTGCATTTCAACTTTTTTTCAGGTTAACTTTTTCAACTGTACGTAAAAATGTACGTAAAAGTGAAAATGTATGATGTAGAAACGCAAGAATATTTTACTCTTTAACTTACTCCCGTGGATGCACTAAAAGCCCGACGTGGTAAGTTAAAAGGCTTCTGAAATTGTTTTTTATTTTTAGTTATTTTTTACACACTGTTGTAGTAGTTGTAGATGGCGCCAAGCAGCGTACGATGAGACGAGTACGAGCACGATTGCAGAGAAACGTGCAGCATTGTATCAGTTCAATATATATATTAAAATACATTAATCTTTGTCAAGACACTGATAATTATTGGATACCCTTATCACTTAACATGGCGCAGTCGTAAATCAGAAACGAAGAGTGGATGGAAGATAAAAGAAGAAAAGAGTGAGCAAGATGTCAGCGCTGAGAGGTTAGAAGAAAGGGTAACCAGAATGGAGGGAAAAGTTCCATCACCACTGGATTTCAGCGGTAATATTGCTGAAAATTATAAAAGATTTAAACAACGAGTCAATATTTATATGACGGCAAATGACTTGCATAAGAAAACTGATGAGGTTAAAGTCGCTATATTCCTAAATACAATTGGTGAGGAAGGAATTGACATATTCAATAATTTTGGACTCAGCGAGGATGATCAAAAGAAATATGATGTGGTAGTAAGAAAATTCGACGAGTATCTACTTCCAAAGAAGAATATAATATATGAAAGGTTTCTATTTTATAAAAGGGCTCAAGAGCTAAATGAGCCAGTTGACAACTTTGTAAAGGAGCTCAAGAAACTGGCGCAGAACTGTGAGTTTGTAGATGAACAAGACATGATTCGTGACAGACTGGTGCTAGGTATTGCAGACTTAACGGTACAAGAAAAGCTGTTAAGTATAACGGATTTAAAACTGGACAAGGCGATTGAAATATGCAGGGCCAAGGAAATGCTGAAAGAAAGAGTCAAGACACTACAGGAGGAGAAAGTAGTAGGGAAAATTGATAGAAAGCCGATACCAAAAACTAAATTGAAGAAGCAGAGTATTCAGAAAAGCCAGGAAGGAAGAGAAGAAGCAAGAACCGAAATGGAATTTCAATGCAGAAGGTGCAACAGGAAGCACGGACCAAGGGAATGCCCAGCATTTGGAAAGAAATGCAACCGATGTGGAAAATTAAATCATTTCGAAATAGCATGCAGAGTGAAAGGAGTTCAGGAGGTAGAAGAGGATAGCGATCAAGATGATAGTCTAGCAATAGAGTCAGTAGAAATAGTAAAAGGAATGATACATCAAATGTGCGTCTCGGCCTGGTATGAAAATGTACAAATAGATAATAAAATTGTTAAATTTAAGCTCGATACAGGTGCACAGGTAAATATCTTGCCAGAGAAAATATTAGATAGTTTAAGAAGGAAACAATTAAATAAAACGAATATAATATTAGAAGCGTATGGAGGACATAAGTTTAAGCCATTAGGTAGGATTAAGCTACGATGTAAAGTAAAAGGCTGCGTAAAAATACAAGAATTTATTGTAGTCAGAAATGAAAGAATGCCTTTATTAGGGTTAAAATCTTGCATGGAGTTAGGACTAGTAAAGAAAATTGAAACTGTTAAGGAGTTAGAAAATAGGCATGAGTTTATTAAAAATAATAAAGATCTGTTCACAGGATTAGGCACATTTAAAGGAAAGTGTAAAATTGTACTGAAACCAGATAGTTGTCCAATTGTGAGACCACCAAGGCGCATACCGTATTCCATAAGAGATAAATTAAAAGCTACGTTAGATGACCTAGAACAAAAAAGAATAATTGAAAAGGTGGAGGGGCCAGTTGAATGGGCGAGCAATTTAGTAATAGTAGAAAAACCAAATGGTACACTAAGAATTTGCTTGGATCCAGTAGACCTCAATAAATGTATTAAGCGGGAAATGTGTCTATTGCCGACTGTTGAAGAAGTGAGAGCAAATTTATCAGGCAAAGAATGGTTTACTGTTTTAGATTTAAAGGATGGGTTTTACCATGTGGAACTAGATGAGAGTTCAAGTGAACTATGCACATTTAATTCACCTTTTGGTAATTACAGATTTAAAAGATTACCATTTGGTTTGTCTCTGGCTCCAGAACATTTTCAAAAAACAAATAACAAAAATTTTGGAGATATAGAGGGGGTTATAGTATATATTGATGATATATTAATTTTTGCGAAAACAAAAGAAGAACATGATTTAATCTTGAGTAAGGTATTAGACAGAGCAAGGAAATTGGGTATTAGGTTTAATCCGGATAAAGTACAATTTAGAGTAAATCAAGTAATCTATTTAGGACATAGATTTTCGAAGGCAGGAGTAGAGCCGGATAAGGAAAGAGTGAAAGCGGTATTGAAGCTAGAAAGTCCACAAAATAAGAGAGATCTACAGAAAATATTGGGAATGTTTAACTACTTTCGTGATTTTATGCATAATTTGTCTGAAGTAGCTGAGCCGTTAAGAAATCTACTGAAAAAGGATGTAGAGTTTTCGTGGTCAACAATACATGAACAGGCATTTAACAGAATGAAAAAAATGTTAACGGAAGCACCAGTGTTAGCAAATTTTGACATTAATAGTGAAATCACTATCCAGACGGATGCATCTAGTAAAGGATTAGGAGCATGTTTAGTACAACTAGGAAAGCCAATAGGTTTTGCTTCGAGAAGTTTAACTGATTCAGAGAAACAGTATGCGCAAATTGAAAAAGAAATGTTAGCAATAGCATTCGCGGCGAAAAAGTTTAAAAATTACATTTATGGTAGAAAAGCGACAGTTTGGACAGATCATAAACCGTTAATTACTATAATGAAAAAAAAATTATCAGATATTGTTTCCCCAAGGTTACAGAGATTAAAATTAAAATTACTTAGGTTTGATTTAGATACAAAATATTGCCCAGGAAAGTATTTATACGTTGCTGATTTATTGTCAAGAGATTATATTAAAGATGCAGTTGAAGATGACCCTAGTATGCTTGAAGTTGTACATGATATTTATGCTATTATTAACATTTCACAAGAAAAGAAAATTAAATTTCAAAAAGAGACAGAGAAAGATGAAGTACTTAAGATGGTCAAGGATTATTGCGTAAATGGTTGGCCACAAAATAACACTAAAGATAAAAAATTAGTGGCATTTAAAAATGTTAAAAGTGAGCTCACTGTGATAGAAAATATTATATTATATAATAATAGGGTAGTAGTACCAGATAGTCTGAAAATAGAAATGCTGAAGCTTGCACACGAAGGTCACTTCGGAATCAATAAAACTATAAAGAGAATGCAGGAAACATTTTATTGGCCAAATATGATTAGTGATGTCACTAAGTTTGTTAAAAAATGTAGATTATGTGAAAAATTTCTTCCAGCCAAGACACAAGAGACTATGTTAAAACATGATATTCCGAAAAGCCCTTTTGTGAAAGTGGCAGCAGACATAGCGCAAAATGGCATAGATAATTATTTAATTATTTTCGATTATTATTCAAAGTGGTTAAAGATAAGAAAATTAAGAGATAAGACAGCGCAGAGTATAATACCAGAATTTAAAAACTGTTTTGCAACACATGGAATACCAGAATATTTAATAGCGGATAATATGCCTTTTGGCTCCTATAAATTTAGAAAATTTGCGGAAGAAATGGGTTTCCAAATAATAACGTCTAGCCCACATTATCCTAAGAGTAATGGACAGGCAGAAAGTGGTGTTAAAATAGCAAAGTCCTTTTTAAAAAAACAAGTAGATTTAGATATAGCGTTACTAAACTATAGAAACACAGAAATAACGGATATAGGATATTCGCCTTCGCAATTATTAATGAATCGCAAGTTAAGAACTAAGTTACCGATACCACAGAAATGTTTAAACAATACGATGATAAACAGGAAGCAAGTTCAATCCAAACTAGTTAATAAACAAAGTAAATTTAAAACATATTATGATAAGAAGGCAAAAGAGCAGACAGCGTTTAGAGTAAACCAAAATGTAACATTTAAAAAAGGAAGTTCATGGGCACCACCCTGGTAAAAATTCCGGACAGAAACGGTCAGAACGCGCACCTATCTGTTTCTGTCAGCAAAATTGTGTGTTTCTATCCACGCAATTACGGGCAAATACGGTTAGGAACAGGTTACGCAATCTATCGGCTTCTGGCCGTAAAAGCGGATAGGTATGGCATGCATGGCTAACTGCATCTAACTGATTCCTAACGGAACGGAACTTATCCGAATCTATGCGCAAACGTAATTACGAATCCTATCCGTTTCTATACGCAAGCAGTTTTGAATGTCTATCCGCATCTGATTGCGGAACCTGACAGAATATCTATCTGCATTTATACGGAACGGAACTTATCCGAATCTATCCGCAAACGTAATTACGAATCCTATCCGTTTCTATACGCAATCAGTTTTGAATGTCTATCCGCATCTGATTGCAAAACCAGGCAGGATATCTATCTGCATTTGCATGCAATTATGATTTGCCCGCTCTATCCGTTTCTAACTGCAAATGCGTTTTATTCATTTCTTATTACTGCAAATACATGTACATTGTGGAAGGTTTGTAGTTATCAGGTAGATTCTACCTTTAAACGCCAGGAGAAGGGATTCCTCCAGTTACGACACTGTAATTTTTCTGGTTGTCGCCTGACAGAACGCCTGCTTATATATTATGGCTGGTTGTATTTTAAATGTGAGAAACGCTTTTCATCATGCGCCGCCTAGCGGCGTCGTCGCGAATCGTCGTCCATCTGCATCTGTACGCAATGTCGACCTATAGGAATTTGTCTGCAACTACGGATACGAGTCCTGTATGTTTCTGTCCGCATTCTGTACGCATCAGATGCTGACGGTATCTATCCGTAATTACAGATACCGCATCCATCTGCATCTGTACGCAATGTCGACCTATAGGAATTTGTCTGCAACTACGGATACGAGTCCTGTATGTTTCTGTCCGCATTCTGTACGCATCAGATGCTGACGGTATCTATCCGTAATTACGGATACCGCATCCATCTGCATCTGTACGCAATGTCGACCTATAGGAATTTGTCTGCAACTACGGATACGAATCCTGTATGTTTCTGTCCGCATTCTGTACGCATCAGATGCTTACTGTATCTATCCGTAATTGCGGATACCGCATCCATCTGCATCTGTATGCAATGCCAACCTATAGGAATCTGTCTGTAACTATATGGATACGATTCCTGTTTGTTTCAGATAGGAGTTGAATCTATTTCTTCAACGTTGCTGTTATATAGTTGCTGGTAATATCTAACGAAATCCTGTTCGCTCTAACAGCAACGTTGAAGAAAAAATTCAACTCCTATCTGAAACAGGCAGGAATCGTATCCATAGTTGCAGACAAATTTCTATAGGTCGACATTGCGTACAGATGCAGATGGATACGGTATCCGCAATTACAAATAGATACCGTCAGCATCTGATGCGTACAGAATGCAGATAAAAACAGACAGGATTCGTAGTTGCAGACAGACGCAGTTAAGATTTCCCTCAGACAGTATGCGGACAAAATCAGTTAGAATTGTAACACGTAATTGCAGGTAAACGCAGTTAAGATTTTCCTCGGATAGGATGCGGGCAGAAACAGTTAGAATTGTAACACGTAATTGCAGGTAGACGCAGTTAAGATTTGCCTCTGATAGGATGCGGACAGAAACAGTTAGAGTTGTAACACGAAATTGCAGACAGACGCAGTTAAGATTTCCCTCGGACAGTATGCGGACAGAATCAGTTAGAATTGTAACACGTAATTGCAGGTAGAAGCAGTTAAGATTTTCCTCGGATAGGATGCGGGCAGAAACAGTTAGAATTGTAACACGTAATTGCAGGTAGACGCAGTTAAGATTTGCCTCTGATAGGATGCGGACAGAAACAGTTAGAGTTGTAACACGAAATTGCAGACAGACGCAGTTAAGATTTCCCTCGGACAGTATGCGGACAGAAACAGTTAGAATTGTAACACGTAATTGCAGGTAGACGCAGTTAAGATTTGCCTCTGATAAGATGCGGACAGAAACAGTTAAAGTTGTAACACGAAATTGCAGACAGACGCAGTTAAGATTTCCCTTGGACAGTATGCGGACAAAATCCCCAGGTAGCAAGCACTCGTCATTTTGACGTCAATTGACGTCAGAAGACGTCAAAATGACAGACTTTTGACGTCACTTGACGTCAAAATGACGAGTGCTTGCTACCTGGGTCAGTTAGAATTGTAACACGTAATTGCAGGTAGAAGCAGTTAAGATTTTCCTCGGATAGGATGCGGGCAGAAACAGTTAGAATTGTAACACGTAATTGCAGGTAGACGCAGTTAAGATTTGCCTCTGATAGGATGCGGACAGAAACAGTTAGAGTTGTAACACGTAATTGCAGACACTTACAGTTGAAAATGTTGCCTCGGATAGGATGCGGAAAGAAGCGGATAAGATCTCATCACATTTTTCTATGTTACAACAGTTGTACGGTTAGAAACAGATGGGATTGGTATCCGCAAATATTTACTGCAGACAGAACAGACAGCTTACAGTTAGATACAGATAGAATTTCTATCCGTTTCTGTCCGTATCTGTCCGGAATTTTTACCAGGGCAGCTAAGATAGTAGGAATATGCAAAGAACCTAGATCATATATGTTAAGAGATAATAAGGGACAGGTTTTAAGGAGAAATAGCAGTCAGATTAGACAGTCGAGCATTGAGTCAAATTTAAGACCTACATGTGTATCGGATTGTGAGGAGGAAGAAAGTGAAAATGATCGGGTAGCGAATATTGTACCAAATGCGAATGATGTTAATAATGATTTAATTGTTAATGAAAGTGAGGAGGAAGGAAGTGAAAATGATCGGGTAGCGAATATTGTACCAAATGTGAGTGATGTTTCGGAGGAAAGTGAGACATATGTAGATGCTACAAATGGAAACAATCAGAAGAGCGAAAGAGAAAGACCACAAAGGAACATAAGACAACCCAATAGGTTTAAGGATTTTATAACGTACTTTAAATAAAATACTTTTGTAGACGTAAGCTAAAAGGGGAGGTGTTGTAGTAGTTGTAGATGGCGCCAAGCAGCGTACGATGAGACGAGTACGAGCACGATTGCAGAGAAACGTGCAGCATTGTATCAGTTCAATATATATATTAAAATACATTAATCTTTGTCAAGACACTGATAATTATTGGATACCCTTATCACTTAACACACACACTTATTACTTTACTTATTACTTTAGGCTGCGTTCAGAAACTTTACTCGAGTAAAATTTCCATTTTTCTATCTTTGTACCTTTTACTGAGAATTGAATAAGGATAGAAAAATAGAAATTTCACTTGAGTGAAATTTTTAAACGCAGCCCTAATTATTATTGTTATTTGTAAAGTAAAAACTGTAAAGAAGGAAAAGGTAAATAACATTTTGTTTTGGGTTGTCTTGATTGTGCTTAACTTTGCTTGAATCCATCTTGGAGCTTTATTTATCCACCTGTCATATTCTATTTTATCTTGAAAATTGTTTTATTTTTAATATCTGTTTTACGTAATTATCAATTTCTTTCTTTTCAGTCATCTTTATTATTGTTTGCATTTCTTTTTTCTTTGTTCTCATTTCTTTAATTCTCTCATTTCTTTGTTACCCTCATATAGATAAGGCTTTTGCAAGACAATTAATAAAGCATGCACGTGAATTGAAAAATGACGAGGGTGAGTGCTTAATAAAAATTGTTTCAACAGTATGAACAGTATGGGTAATGAATTAATTCATCTTAATTGTTTGATATGTACATATGTCAAACAAATAATATGACAGTCATTTTTTAATTGTTATACACATTTCATTTGTTGCAGATATTGTAATAGTATCGGACATAGACGATATATATACAGTTCCAGATGATACAGTTCCAGATGATACAGTTCCAGACGATACAGTTCCAGATGATACAGTTCCAGATGATAACGATGTATTTCAAGATTCAGCTCCAGATGATTCAATTTCAGGTTTAGACACAGTTTCAAATGAAGAGGTTTCAGAGAGTAAGTAAATTATATGCTTACAATACGGTTACAATTATTACATTTATTAACATTTTATTATATTACGTAACGTAATATAATAAAATGACGTTTATTAACATTTCACAAATATAGCACGGTATATTAAATGTTTTTCTTTGTTAAACAGATTTTAGATGGTCTCATAAAGCTATTTTGCTTCTTTTAGAAGAATATCGTCAACGAGAACAAGATATGTATCTTGGAAAAGTAAGCCATAAAAAAATATGGGAACAAATTGCTCAAATTTTAACTAAAAAAGGCTACATGGTTTCCGGTAGACAATGCTGTACACGGGTAAACACTATGAAACGCACATATAAATCTGTGAAGGATTTTAATAAAAAGTCTGGAAACGGTAGGCGAGAATGGAAATATTTGGACGTAAGTGTATAATGTATGTACATATATCACGTTTCAGGGATTGATATATTTTTCGGTGTAGACTAGTGTAATGATAAATTAATGCTTGGTTCAGAGATTAAGCGGATTGGTTTTATTAGTCTACACTGAAAAAGTTCCTCTCTCAATCCGTGAAATGCAGTGTACACATGTATAAAACTATAATAAAACCACCTTTCCTATTTAGACATATTTTTATTTGAAATTGTATAAATTGTTTAGCTGATGGAGAGTCTTCTGGGAGACAAACCGTACATGGAACCTTTGAGTACATTATCTTCCACTGGTGCAGAAACGATTAAAACAGAAAATCCTAGCTCTTCCCACAACTTAAATATCCTTGGAAAATCTTCCAACGTGAATATTAGTGTGCCTTGTAAGTCAATATGCATTTGCGCAAATCGTAATTTGAGTCCAGACTTTTGGTGATACTTAAATTTAAATTTTAGCATCAGGCTGATATCACATTTGTCGTACGACGAATTTTTCAAGCGTGTTGACTGGCTATAGAAAAGAATTTCTAGAGACTCAAGAACTTTTTTTTGCAATTAACACATTCAAAAAATTTGTCATACGACAAATGTAATATCAGCCTTAGGCTGAGATTTCATATATCCGTCAATGACATTGTCGGACGTAGCGATTGACTGCGTGATAGAAAATTTCTAAAGATTCGGGAAATTTTTTATCCCGTAGCCTACGTCTGACAATGTCGTTATCGGATATAGGATATATAAGAAAATCTCAGCCTTAGGCCAGCTTAGGCTTCACACCTTAGCAGAAAAAAGCAGAAGCAAATCAGAACTCTCAATCATAATAGACAATATGTATTGACTCACACGGCATGTAATATTTGTGAAACATTGTTTTCAATTAAAACAATGTTTCACAAATATTACATGCCATGTGAAGGTATATACTATTAAATACTGCTTACTATAAGTGAGAGTTCTGATTGGGCCTCTGCCTTTCTGCTTTCTGTTTTTCTGCTAAGGTGTGAATCCGACCTTAGTCACAATACACTTTTCAGTACAAAAAACTAAAGATATATATTTTTGTACATTTACAGGTAAACGTAAGGCTAATGATGTTTCCCAAAAAATAGATAACGAACAGAAAGAGAAGAGACATAAGGAGAAGATGGAAGTGAAACATAAGCTGCTGGAGAAACTGGACAAACTTATCGACAAACTGTAGAATATATAACTATAGAACATTACTTATATAAAGTTGTACAATACTCGCGAACCGAATCTGTACGCAATATAGAGAAAAATCGTATATTTTTATAAGCAATTAATTATTTTATTTTCTTTTAGTTATTTATCTAGAAAACGACGAGATGTAGACTATGTTCCAAAATTCACTACCAGTGCTAAAAACCTATAATGCATGTAACATATATTATAGATTTTCAGCGCTGGCAGAGAATTTTGGAAGTCGTAATTTGAGCATTTAATTTTATTATTTTAATCAAAAAACGATGAAGAAGTATTGTACACTATACTTTAATAAGTAACTTAATTATATGCGTTATTTAAAATTTTGTTACAATTAAACTATTTGTGAGCTAGAAACTGTCTTCGACTGATATCACATTTGTCGTATGACGAATTTTTCAAATGTGTTGATCGGCTGTAGAATAGAAAATTTCTAGAGACTCAAGAAGTTTTGTATTTTGTAGCCAATTAACACGTTCAAAAAATTTGTCCAAAAATTAATGTAATATCAGCCTTAGACTATATTATTTCCTATTCTTCAAAAAGAAAACGAGTACTTGATTAAAAATGTTTAGAGTATATCAAAGTTGAATATATGGATATTTTAATGAATTAGATAATAACTTTTTTCTATTGGGTTTCTGTATTAACTGTAAACACAAAAATAAAATCATACTATAAGATTTATTTTGGAATTTACTAATCTCCTTGTACATCCAGATTAAACAGTAATTTTATTTAACAATTTAAAAGTAATATAATTTAATACGTTTGCTATATGCGTGACACATTTCTTGAGAAACTGCTGTTACATATATATAACTTAGAATTATTGGAAATAGAATATAAAATAAAAAAAAAATTAAAAAAAAACTTGATACTCGCATTGAAATTGACGCTAATCAGTGTCGCTATAAAAACAAAACAATTAATCGGAGAAGTAATTGTAGCTATCGCTCTTTCACGTTAATGTAGCGCAATACATCATCAATACGCATTTGATCTCCCATCCAAAACATACAGGATTTTCAACAAAATAAGTGTTTCAGTAACAAACTAATTTGTGAATTGAAAATTACAATTCCGCAATTTCCATTACAGCTGCGACGTACATACGTGATACTAGTTTTAGCAAAACTAAAATTTTACATTCCGTTTGTATCGTCTCAGACACTCCCCTTTAATAATTAAATGAAAATGACAAGCGAGATTCAGCGATCCCGTACCATGTGTTTATCTCCTTCCTGCGTAGCGATCTCACCTGCTCGGGTAGTCACGTTGCTGCCAGTTGAAATGCAAAACCATTTCACTCTCAATATCTGTATCTCTGGGCCAGTGTTCTTCAAGAAGTAGATGTACGAAAAATACGAGCAGGACTGAAAAAGATATCAAAAGTTATTTTCACTGTAAACTCGTAAATTCTCGATACAAAATTATTTGAAAGTTTACAAAAATTTTATGACAGAAAACGCGGATGTCAATGACAACTAATAATTTCACGAGTTCAGGAAACTTTATATATATATATTATAAATGTTATTTCATCCCAACGAGCATTTCGTATCGAACTTTCGAGCGTGAATCAAAAACGAAAACGTCATGCAAGAATTGTGTAATTTACCTTAAAAAGCGTATCAAAAAAGAATAGTGAACAATGTATCAATGCTATCGCAATTGCAAAAATGTATATAAATCGCTTAACGGTCGGCTAGACATGTCTAATTCTTAATGTTTCGCACAGCAAATCTCTTTTGGCAGCACCAGCACGTGCATCAAGAACATTTATAGCATTTTCCGCTACATCAATCGCCTCAACATCATTTATTTCAAAATCAAGAGCGTCATCTCTTTCTAAACAAATATTGTGCAATATGCAACAAGCAAGAATGTTTGCAGGAATTTGATCGACTCGCACCATTGCAAGTACAGTCAACAGACTTCGGAATCTTCCTTTCAACATTCCAAATGCTCTTTCAATGGCAATTCTCGCTGAAGAGTGACAGAAATTATAATTTCGTTGTCGTTCTGTTAAATGACCATTGTCTCGGTATGGTGTCATTAAATTTTCATGCAATTTGTAAGCCAGATCACCGACTAAGTGGCTGTCTTGTGGAAATTTTGTAACATTACCCAAGTAATGTTGCACTTCAGATTGACGGAACACTCGCTGATCATGTACGGATCCAACATTTCCAACAAAACAATGCATAAACTGGCACTTATGATCACAGATAGCCTAAACAAAAAGAAAAACATTACAAATAAATAATTACAAAATGTAATTAAAAATATAATGGAAAAATTTAAAATAAAACATGAAACATACTTGAAGTTGAATGGAATGGTGACCTTTCCGATTGACGTAAGATTCAGGGTACTTTTTTGGAGCTGGTATGTTTATGTGGGTGCCATCTATAGCGCCAATAACTTTCGGAAAACCACTCGTGTTTTCGAATCCTGCCCACACTTCGTCTACCCTTTCACCTGTAGGCCACTTAATAATAATAGGCGCAAGCTCAATGAGTGCCTTTACAACACGTCTTGTAATATATAGTGAGGTGCTTCTACCAACGTTAAAGCGTTCACATATTGAACTAAACATAAAGAAATAGACATAAAAACTGAATTAAAGATTTAATTATAGTTACACTGACATTGATATATACAAGGTAAGGCAAAACAGTCAAAAATTATATATTTCAAAAATAAAAAATAATTTACAAAATATTTTGACACTTTTTTAAATAAAATACCAAATTTCGTTAAACTTCACTTTTTCAAAGAAAAATCATTGCACAGCATAGCATATCTTCTTAATGTCGTATAACTTTTGTAAGAATAATTTTTTCGTATCACTAAAAATAGCGAAGATATTTAAGGTAGTAATTTTAAGTGCTTTACCCTGCATATATACGTAAAGAAAATTCTGTATACAGCACGATAATAAAAGTAACAGTTTATATTTTTATTATCAAACACACAGATGTCAATAACAACCGGACATCACAAAAAATTATTATAACTTACCGAAAGGAATCTGGGGTAGCCATCCTCCATAAGGCTAACAAGAATTGCGTTCGCGGAGAAATCATATAGAGGTTCCATTTGTTATTCTGTGTAGTCTGTGCTCAATACGAGACAGAATGTAATTGCAAGTTTCAGGTAACATCCTAAATTATATACACATAACACACATATTATATAATATACATATTATTTATTTATTTTTTTAGAAATTTTATAATTAGTAATTCATACCTGAAATGAGCTTTAAATTCTTTTTTTGTCAATTTTGGTATTAACTCTTCTACATAATTTTCGATTCTTGTTAGTTCTTCTTGGGTTTCTTCCAATTAATTGTAATTCTTCATCATCGCTTTCAGACGATGAAAACTCTAATTCTTGCACTATAAGCGATACTGCTGTTACAACAATCTTTTTGCGATCTTGTTGCATTTTATTCTTTATAGACTTGAGATTGACAATGAGTATTACACACCGACAAGGAAACAACGCACAACCGAGAGGAGCTTTTTTCTCGTGCAGAAACTATGTTGTATGTCTACTTCCAATAACAGTACCTAAAAAAAATAAAACAAGAAAACACGAAAATATAATTTATTTTTCGTATACAAAATATCTATTAATATCATTCTTTGCCATTAACTAAAACTATATTATTATAATTTTTATAGTTATAAATGTAGTCAGCACATTTCATTTCTTATTTGTTACTGTTCTTTTATTACTGTCATTTCTTATCTTAATGTTATATATTGATTTATCTTCTTTATTCTTATATAATAGAGAAATAAATATAAAAATAGTAGCAATGATGAAATAATGCAAATTAATTTTTGTTCATATAGAAAATGAAATAATAAATATAATTTTTTTTATATTTTAATGATTAAGCAATATGTCTATTATTATAAAATTCTTTAAATAATAATTATGTTTTGCATGTAATATGTTTAAACGTTACATATATTTCTTATTGAAATACATTTCTTTGCTTTTTTGCACAGCGACTCCAGAAGCAAGTCCCGTTTTCGAATAAATGGCAAATCCACTTGTAACATACAGACGTATGTACTTACAAATTGCTTTTCCACCTAAAAATGAGCCGGAGAAATCTTCGCCCCGGAGAAATCGAGAGAACTGCGTACTATTATGGGTATTCAAATAAGTTAGTTGTTAGTTTAACGGTTTGACAGGTTATGTCAACAGGTTATGCCAAAAATTAATGTGACAGGTTAATGAGTCACTTATGTATTTTGTATAACCTTAAAGAGTAGCGCGCCCAAAGTTAATTAATTAACTTAATTAATTAATTAACTTTTTACATCGAATTTAACCTGACATAACCTGTCAAACTGTTAAACTTCTTATTTGAATACCTCTATTGAATACGTTACCTCCGTGAAGTTGGCCGGACAACTTCAACGTATCGAACTTTAAATAATTGGAATCGATTGGTGGTCGTTTGGTGGTCTTTGGTAGTCTAGTCCGATCGTTTGGTGGTTAGCCGTTTTCCTGTAAAATCAAAATGAAATTTGC